>ML439233.1:272-16660 GCA_005239525.1 Nicotiana knightiana
TCACTTTCTGCCTCCACTTCGAACTTATGAATTGCACCCCCAATTTGGCATCAAGTTTTCGGTTATGCTCCATGGGTGGTGGAACAAATATAATTGGCCCAAGCAACCATTGTATTATTTTATACTTCTTGGCTTTTACATGAGGTATGTAGTCCTGTCTTTCTGGCACGAAAAATTCAGGAATGTAGGTATCTTGTTCCTCCTTCCTTGACTCCTTAATTGGCTCAGATGACTCTATTTCCATACCATCATCCAAACACAATGTGGAAAAATGTTTGGAGTGAGGACCAATGCGCTCAAACACATGAACTGTAGGACTTTCAACATCCTCAACCACAATAACACTAGTGCTACCATTATAGTTTCAGGTGAATGCCACATTCTTTCCAAACCAGTTGGGGTAGCTAATTACATGAAACCTCTCCTACGGAGAAAAACTAAAAGAAAATGGATGCTCTTTCTATTGAGTGTCTCATTAACAACAACATGCACCGTTCGACCTAGGTATCTTTTGTTTTCCTCTCTTTTTCCCCTTTTTTTTACTTCTTTTTTCTGCTAACTTTAAACTTTACTTCTGAGATCAACCTACTTGCCTCTGAAGGTCTCCAAAGTATGATATTGAAGAATAAGAAACTTTGGTCTGAGCGGGATAAACTTGTCGAGCGTCTTCCAGCCTTAGAATCCACACTTACACAAATGGAAGAGCTCGAGGATCGGTTGTATTAAACGGAGCAAGAAAAATGAGCTCATATTCAAGAGGCCATGTTGAACTTGTTGAGCTAAAGGGAAAGTGGGCAGAGCTAAAGAATGCTCCAACTTCAGCTTCTTAACGAGAGTTTGCTTTCATGGAATAGATTCGCTCCATAGAAGCTTACTTTCATCCTAAAACTGAAGATGCTACTGTGGCTGAAGAGAAAAGGAACACAATGAAGTAAAGGTCTCGAAAGGTCATGGAAAAAAATGGGGAACGTGCAAAAACTAGCTCTAACCTAGATGTAACGACCCAACCTGTCATTTTGAGCTCTAGCACGCCGTTCAGCTATTTGAGGCCTTGGGTAGCTTCACTTCATGTATTATGACTTGTACGTGTGTTCGGTTTCGATTTTCGAGAAGTTCGGAGTTGATTTGTAAGAAAACTTCTCAATTTGAAAGCTTTAAGTTGAAAGAGTTGACCAATGTTTGACTTTTGAGTAAACGACCTAGGAATCAGGATTTGAAGGTTCCAATAGGTTTGTATGATGATTTTGGACTTGGGCGTATGTTCGGTTTAAGTATCGGATGATCCGGGAGTATTTCGGCGCTTATTGTTGAAAGTTGGCATTTTGAAGGTTAAATTCCTAAGTTTGAGTTGAAGTGGACTTTGGTGTTGTTGATGTACGTTTGGGATCCAAATCTTTGGAATAGGTTCGTATTGTGATTTGTGACCTGTACGCAAAATTTGGCGTCATTTTGAAATGTTTAAATGTGATTGGGACGCGTTCAACAAAGGATGACAATTTGAAAGTTAAGAGAGTTTAAGAAAAAGAGTTTGATCTTTAATTATTGGTTTCGATGTTTTAATTTATGTTCCGAGCCATTGAACAAGTTTATATAGGGTATATAAACATGTTAAAATGATTGGACGGGGTTCCTCGGACCTCGGGTGAGTTTTGGGGTAGTTTCGCACCACTTTTAGGCCCTTTCGAACTACTATTACCTGATGCCAGGGGTGTTCTTCGTGATCGTGGAGGTCTGGTCACGATCGCGAAAAGCAAAGTGCATTGCAGTCCTTGTGAATCGCGATCGCGGAGGGAAGGTCACGATCTCGTAGAAGGAATTTCTATTGTCACTAGTCTGACTTCGGGAGCTTATATCTTGCAATCTATAAGGAATTTGAGGATCATCTATAAATGAGTTGTAACCATTTGAATCTAGTTTTTAGAAAATCAAATTATTTTTCATTTGGAATTTTGTACAAAAATAACCATTATACCGAAAGGTATATGTGAAGAAGAAAACACAATTTGTACATTGCGATCGCCGGATTTTGGCCGCAATCGGGATGAAGGAAATGATGATGGAAATTTTGTTAACCGCGATCACATGGTTAATGACCATGATCGTGAACAAGAAGGCCTGGAAGGTGTATTAAATGTCTAATTTCGGGATTTTGAGCTTATTTCTTCACTATTAAGTTCTTGGATCTTATGTGGGGTGACATTTGGGTGATTCTTGAAAATTATTTTTGCCATATATCACAAGGTAAGTATTCCTACCTTTTTTGCATTGAATACATGGGTTATATATGAATTTTAACATAGAATTTGATCGAAATTATGGATTTTTTTGAAGAAAACTTAAAATGGTATTTTCGACCATGAAATTGGACATGGAATTCGGAATAAATTATATTTGAGTTCATGGTATTATGGGTAACGTTATCTTCAATTTTTTTTGGAATATGGGCGCGTGGGCCCATGAATTGACTTTTCGAGGAGAGTTGAGAATTGTTAAATTATGAGTATTAGAGTATATTATTATTGGTTTGCACGTTGTTTGACTAGTTTCTTATCAATGAAAATCGATTTGGGATGTTAGAGAGGCGCTGGAGCCGGTTATGAAACTTTGGAATGAGGTAAGTCTCCTATTTAAACTTGTGAGGGGGAATTTACCTTTTTAGTGTTATATTTGCTATGTGCTACATGTTATGGGGGCTATGCACGTATGAGGTGACGAATGTCCGTGCATATGCTAGAATGCATGATTATGTTCGGATAGTCTTAGTATCACACCATTCTTTAATTATAATATTTGAGTTATTCTTGCCTTGTTAATTATTTTAATATATATTTTGCTTGAGACTAAACTTCCATAAAGTATCGGACTTACGATTCGTGATGTATGGAGAGCTAATTGATTAGAAGTAGAGATTTCACTTCCTATTACGGATTTCTCCCATGTTGTATGTATTCGTCTGGAGGTTTTCTTGAATTTCACAACTCAAACGTATATTCGTGAGTAGGGCCAGTGACCCGTCAAGTCTTCACTATTCATATGGGATCGAGTTGATCGCCTCAGCAGTATTATTATGAGATACATCTATAGTTCATGCCAGTTGATCCTTGACAGTGTACACGATTATGGACCTCAGATGTACTATTATAGGATCGGGTCGTACACCATGGCGGGAATTCATGCCTTTACTCTTAAGGGATCAGGCTGATCACCTCGACAAAATCATGCGAAATACTTGATAAGGAGTCCGCGTACTCATGAGTTTTCCTAACTTGAGATGTGACCGTTGATTTGGTGATGACCATTATGTATTTCATTTGAGGAGGTATCTGATATTTGAGGACTTTGTGTTCACTGTTTAGTCGTAGACCGTATTAGTTTCCTATATATGTTCTCACTATTTACTTACCATGTTTCATACTAGTCTACTTTACTATATTTGATTTATTGAACCACTAGTAAGTGTCAATGTCGACCCCTCGTCACTACTTTTTTCGGGTTAGGCTAGATACTTACTAGGTACGGGATGATTTACATACTCATGCTTAGCTTCTGCACTTATTGTGCAGGTATATCTCTGATGTTCATTTGAGCGCAACGACACAACTATCGAGGGGACTTTGAGGTGAGCTGCATCCCATGTTACGATCCGCAACACACAGAGTCTCCATCATGTTCATTTATGTTATCCTGTCTATTTTACATTCCAGACAGATGTTGTATTATTACTGTACTTCGTGGTCGATGTTCATTTACTGGTGACACTGGGTTTTGGGATATTCTAGTAGATGATAATGGTTTTGCATTAATAGTGTCACTTTTTATTTTATTTTGCTAAAATTTGCATGTATCCATGATTTTAAATGCATTAGATTCTTTATTTAATAGAACTTACGATTTCAAAAGTGATAAAATGATTAGTTACTTATATGGTTCACCATTGGCTTGCAACGACGTTGTTGGGCACCATCACGGACTATAGTGGGTTTGGGGCGTGACAGTGGAGGAGACCTACAAGATTTTGAAGGTTGACCGCGAGCGGCTGCAGTCGAAGGTCTTAGAATTTCGAGCAAGATTTCGAGTGAAGATGACTCCTTTGTGCTTTATAAGACTTATGATATTTATAGCATGCGAATGAAGAACCCGGTAGGATGCCAAAACATGCATTGAAAATATGGACGACTGCATTATCGAGGCTCGAGCTTTAGAAATAACCTCCCTTGAGAATTTACCGGCCCTACCTACTGCTTTGAGTTATTTAGAGACTTGCTCTGAATAATCTGAACTTGAAGAAGAAGATGAAGACATTGAGCATGAAGATGAAGAAACACATGACCAGCCTTCATCTCTGAAAAATGTGGGTCCGGGAAATGCTCCAACGTTAGAGGCCTCCCAACTCTCGACATCTGCTGATAACCCAGATTAATTTATCATGTAAAGAGATTTTAAAAAAAACTCTTGTATATTTTCTAGGATCTCTTTTGGGCCTTTCAAATGAAAGATATTTTCCCATTATACTTTTGAGTTACCTTAGCTTCTTATGGTTTTAAGTTAGCAAAAGATGTCTCTCGATCCATGCTTCTCTATCAATAAATTCCAGAAAATTTCAAACCTAGTTAACTTTATTACCGAATATTCTAGGTTCCAATTTTTAACCTTTGATAAGTTTCATAAGAGAGGGTGCTTATGTTTACGGTGCTATTGAAGAGGGTGTCTCATGTTCATTCCAGCACAATGGAATTACTTGATGTTTTCATAACATACAAATAAAGGAAACACAAAACTATTTGGACAAGAAATAAGAGATGAATATGAATAAAAGAGATTTTTTAATTATTCCTTCTATTCACAAAAGTACATTTAGACGAGTAAGAAAATTACATTTTCCAAATAATAGAACTACCAATTCATGTGGCTAACTCATAACTCTTATTTCTACGGGGCTAGATGTGCAGTCCCCGGTCCCAGCTTGAGTGATCCGAAATGATTGAACTTCTGAGTTCAGAGCATGTTACCTCAGTTTCGGTAGTCCCTGGTATTAATGCATTTCGAAATAACACTTTTTACTTGCTTTTACTTTGAAGCTAGCATCAACACTCTTAGTGTTATAGAACACGATTTGGTATCAGTAAGGATAGTTCCCCTCCAGTGTTGGAATGTATGGTATGAGGTGGATTTCTCGTAAATAATTTATCCACGTATTTACGATGCACATTGTAGATTCATTAAAAACCTTGCAATAACAACCTATTTGGGACAAAAATTGGACCATGGAAAAAAGAGTGTAGCGCGTATTTTCAGTTTAATCATCAACCTTCAAAAGTAATACCTTTTGAGATGATTCACGTCCAGTTTCTTGACATTTAATTCTATTTTGATTTTTTTAGTTGATGCGAGCCTTTTCCGATTATAGCTAAAATCCAATAAGGTCCCAACTTTTTGGTGTTGGCTTCCCGAGTGTTGTGAGTTACTTTCCATAGAACTAAGTCACCTAAATTAAAATAACAGAGATTCACTCTACGGTGTAATACCTTTTCATTCTTTGCTTTTGTTCCATCATCCTTACATAAGACCAATCCCGATGTTTATCAAGCAAATCAAGCTTAATAAACATATCAGATTTTTCTTGTTCGTTCGTCCGACAAAATCTCTTAGTTGGTTCACTTATCTCTACTGGAATCAGAGCCTCTATCCTATATACAAGAAAAAAGATGCGTTTCTGTGGTGCTTGATTTTGACGTGGTCCGATACACCCATAATACTCCTGGTACCTTTTTAGTCCACCTGCCTTTGACATTATATAACTTTTTCTTCAAATTCTGAATTATTACTTTGTTAGTTGATTTTGCTTAATCGTTAGCATTTGGATAATACATAAATGATGTAATCCTTTTGATCTTAAATCCGTCTAAGAATTTTGTGATTTCAGATCCTATAATTGTGGCATATCGTCACATGCAATTTATTTTGGTACTCCAAATCGACAAATAATATGATCTCGGATGAAATTTGTCAGCTCATGTTATCCAATCTTCTTAAAAGCTCATGCTTCAACCCATTTAGAGAAATAATCAGTCATAATTATAAGTTATTTACCTGTCCGTGTCCTGGAGGCAAACACCCAACTAGTCCATCCCCATTTCATAAATAGCCACGGAGACACAACCGAATGCAAGATTTCTACTGATGGTGTACCATTTGAGCATAACGTTGGCATTTATCACATTTTTAACAAACATTTCAGTGTCTTGCTCCATTCAGGGCCAATAATAACCAGCTCTTACTAACTTCTGCACCAATGAATCTGCTCTAGAATGATTATCGCAAAATCCTTCATGAACATCCCTCATTACATAATCAGCTTAGGCATGCCTAAGCACTGGACTAATGGACCCTGAAAATATCTCATCGACAAGACAATACGGAGAAGCCTTTTTTTTGAGCGTTAGGGAGGCTTTAGAATCTTCACACAATTTTTCGTGTCTTAAAGAATCATTAAATTCATTTTCTCTAGTCCCAAAAAAGGTTTGTCAAATTAATTTCGCAATATCCATCCACGTCCAGAAGGGAATGCAACAACTGCACAACCGAACCAGCAGTAGTGCCTTTTAACTCTATTGATAAACCCAAGTTGGCTTACGTATCTGCCTACACGTCTTCCTCTCTCGGGATATGAATAATTGTCCATTCCTTGAACTAGGAATGCATGCTTGAACTTTGTTAAAGTACCATTGCCTACGTTATTCTTTGGCGTAAAAAATCTCATATATATAATTGACCACCAGCTGAGGATCACACTTTATTTCAATCACCTCGGAGCCCAATCCTCGGATGACGAGCTCTGAACACACACTTAAATTATGTTCGCTAATCAAATATTGTATAGTAGAATATCGTATCCACATGGATTGGATTTAAACAGTATTCTCGTAGTTTCTATCTTGATTTCTATCCAAGATGATCAACACATGACATTTATATGATTTCTAAAATTAACTAAGAGTCTAAAGCTATTGACTAATGATAATCAAAACAAAGATAAACAAGGAAGTTATCAGTGGGAGAAAGTAGGGGTTGATAGGATAGGTGTAAGATAATTGTTTGGGATCTAACTCCATATTTGTCACTTCTAATGTTTATGTGAGTCTCTCGAGTTCACTCAATTATTAGTTAAAGCATTCAGCAAAAACTCCTCTCTCGATTAAGTCTTAACCTCACGAGATGAACCGATTTAATCACGTGAAGATATGCAAGAATGCATAGTGGATTGGTCTTTAGGAAAACCTCTTCCGATTATTTTTCTAACTAGGTTTAATCAATAATTCAACTAGCCTCTTTCAATTACTAAGAAGAATAATGAACTCAACCAACAAGATAATGCAAAGATATCACAAGTTATGCCTCTCTCGATTCCATGAACAAGTGAATATAGATGCAACAGTTAAATCATCCAAACACACTTCAATACATAAAAGTAGAGTTATAATCCATAAAAAATCATCAATACACGAAATCCATCAAACCCTAAATAGAACTACTACATAGATATATAGAAATTCATCAGAAATAAAGTTAAAGTATAGGAAAACATAGGTTCAATCCAAACTCAGGTCTTGAGTGAGGAAGGAATGATGAAATCCTTGTGCTCGTATTCTTCCAACTCCTCCTTAACCCCCCTAGGTCAAATATGTGTCAAAAGTCCAGAAAATAATATTTTTTCATGTATTTAAACGAAGTAGGGTCGGGCCCAGACGAAACTATTTTCTCCTAGACGGAATAGGAAAATAACTCTGTAAAAATTGCACAGGCACCTACATAGGGAAACGTGCCATGCAGGGAATTTATGGGGAAATCCGAAGAGATAATTTTTGACAGGCAGCAGAGGATTGCACAAGCGCGGTGCCCCGCGAGCCGCGGTAGTGGGGAATTCTCAGAGTACGGACCAAACTTTGGTTTTTAATGTCCAGACTTGGTCCTCGACCCCCGAATATGATCCCGACTTGATCCTTTGGGATTTTACTTAGAATTCAAATCTCCAAATCACTCGAATTCATTACACAACATCTACATAGCTCGAAATCACTCATACGAGGCATAAAATACACAATAAGTGCAAAACACTACCAATTAAAGCTCAAACACAAGTAAAGTTCGACTAAAACACGAGAGTATAGCCTACCATCGACGGACTAATTCAAGTCCTATAACCATATACTTATATTCAACTTCATTGTTCGTTAAAGGAATAGTTCGTATGGCCTGCCGTAGAATTTCTGCAGATCGACAACTAAGTACTATACCCAAACCGGACTCTTTAACATTTGAATCACCATTCGTAAAAAAGGTCCAGACATCGGGCACAATTCCTGACACCACAACTGCTTCTTTTGAAGCTCGAGGCATCAATCTCGCACTGAAGTCAACCACGAAGTCGGTCAAAACTTATGAGTTGATAGAAGTCAGTTGTTTATACTCAATATCAAACTCACAAATGTCTACTACCCATTTTGTTAATTGGCCTGATAACTCATGCTTATGAAGGATTCTTCGCAAGGGAAAATTTAATGGCTATCTGGTAACATTGAAACTATAAACCAAGCTTTTGCGAGGCAACTACGAGAAACAGAGATAACTTTTCCAGGTGCAAATACTGAGTTTCCGAACGTGACAAAATTTTACTAACGTAATAAACAGGATATTGTGTACTTTCTTCTTCCAAGACCAAAACTGCATTTACCACAACTTCTGACACCGCCAAATATACCAGCAATTGCTCTCCATCATTTGGTTTGGACATCAAAGGTGGATTGTACAAGTATTTCTTTAAATTTGCAATGCTTTTTGACATTCTGGTGTCCACGCGAAGTCATTCTTCCTTTTTTAACAATGAAAAGAATCGGTGGCACTTTCTAGAGGATCCATATATGAACCTAGTAAGGGCTTCTTGTCTCCTGGTCAACCTAGCACTTTCTTTATGTTGCTACATTGGAATATCTTCTATGGATTTGATCTTTTCCGGATTTACTTCATTCCATCGTTATGATACCCAAAAAATGAGGACTTTTGGAACCCAACTCAAAAGCACACTTCTCCGGGTTAAGCATTATGATATACTTACTCATAATTTCAAATGTTTCTCGCAAATGACTCAAATGATCCCATGCGTTAAGATACTTATCCAACATGTCATCAGTATACACTTCCATTGCATTTCCAATTTGATATTCAGACATCTTTTTTATGAGCCTTTGATAAGTGGCTCCATCATCTTTAGGGACAAAAGTCAATACATTATAACAATAAGTAGAAAAATTAGTGATAAATGATGTTTACTTGTTGATCATCTGGATGCATCCTTTTTGGTTATACTTAGAATACGCATTAATGAAACTCATCAACTCATGCCTTATTCGGCAATGAGAAAGAGTCTTTAGGGCAAGCCTTATTCAACTCTTTAAAATCAATACACATTCTAAATTTATTCATTTTTTCGGTATCACTACCACATTATCCAGCCAATTAGGGTAATTGACTTCTCAGATTAAACCAATATTAAGAAACCTAGTTACCTCCTCCGTGAAAAACTTGTTTCAGACCTTAGCGATTGGTCGCTTTTTTTGCTTTATCAAAGGGAAACTGGGATCCAATCTAAGCCTGTGAACTTCCACTTCGAGTGGGATACCTGTCATATCCAAATGGGACCGCACAAAATAATCTATGTTAGATTTAATATATTCAGTAATTTTACTTCTGAGTTCGGGTTTTAACCCCATTCCCAGGTAAACCTTCCTGTCGGGGAGCTTTGTGAACAAAATAACTTGCTCGAGCTCCTCTGTGGTTGACTTTGTTGCATCTGTATCTTCGGGTAATTGGAAAGATCTAGGTACATGGTACTCACCCTATGTTTTTCCCTTAATAATCTCTTCATTCGGGGGCATCACTAGAATTGATTCGAGATTTGACACCAAATCTGTAATTGCTCTTTATCGACTCCAACTGCCTTGCTGCTAGATAAGGTAACTATATTCATTTCCATGTCAGTGGTCTGATCTTCTCTAATCTGCATGACTCATTCCGATGTTTGATCTTTGAACATCTGGTGGTAAGTCGACCGAACAACCTTCATATCGTAAATCCATGTCCTATCGAGAACCACATTGTATCATATGTCTATGCCCACAACTTCAAATAAAGCTGGCTTCATTACCCCTTCAGCGTACGTACGTAACATGATCTCCCCCGAATCGACACGCTTGTTAAATTGAATCCATCCAAAAGCTTCAGAGCTAGAACAATGTTACTGGTCAACTTTGCTTACACTAGGACTCTTAATTGAATGATATTGATTTATCTACCTGAATCAACCAACACAACTTAATTTGAAAATATAAAATGTTTGAAGATATTACTAGAGCATCATTATGATGTAATGCAAGGTTGTCTACATCTTCTTCATTGAAAGTAATATCATCATCCTCTAGGACATCACAAACCTTCTTTCCATGGGTGGCTGATATTTTTGTCTTCCGTGCAGCCAAAAATGTCACACCATTCACTTTAACTGCTCCGAAAATCATGTTTATTATGACACGGGGAGACCCTATTGTTTTCTCTTGTTCCATCATATAACAACCTTTGCCGTAATTATTTTTAGCTCGGTCACTTAAGAACTTCCTAAGATGTCCATTTTTAAGCAACACTAGCACGTATTCATGAAGGTGCCTGCAGTCCCTAGTCCTATGACCATGGGTACCGTGAAATTCAAACCACAAGCTTTCATCTCATTAATTAGGGTCCGACCGAATTGATTTCGGGAACCTTGCTTTTTTATGTTCCTCATGGCAGAAACAGCTCCACGAGGCTAATATTGAAACTATAATCTGACAACTTGGGATAACTAGAATCTTCGGATCCAAATGTATCTTTATCTTGCAAACTTCTGCTACTCCATCCACTATAAATTCTTGTATCTGGTCCAGGTAATAACTCTAATTCCACGTCCTTTCCTTGCCCGAGAATCTGATCTTTCCTTTGACACATATGGAAATGGATCCTAGAGGACCTTCGATCTATATCGAGGTTATTTTTTACCTTTATAGGTTTCGATCATGGTTATGAATTTTTAAAGATACCAGAGAGCTCAAAGGATCATTTTCTATCCTAATTTTTGATTCATAATGATTATGAACATCATCCCAAGTGGTTGACTAAAACTCCAACAAGCTTTCCTCCAACTTCCTTGAGGCATTAGAGCATAAAGGATTAATACCCTTGTTAAATGCTTCCCCTTCTCGTTCATCAGGTACCGTCGGTAACAACATTGTTTCCTTCTGGAACCCGATCACAAACTCTCGAAGTGATTCTGAGACTCCTTGAGCGGTTCTGGAGATGTCCGCCTTTCGAGCTTGAACTTTCCTTTCTCCAGCATGTGCATTAATGAAAAAATCTACAAGCATTTCAAAATAATTAATTGAATTTTCAGGTTAGAGTGAATACGATATTAAAGTTCCTTTTGGTTAAGGTCTCTCCAAATTTCTTTAAAAAACTGATGTGATCTCATTTGGATCCAAATCGTTTCCTATTACTACAGTGGTGTATGTTGTAATGTGCTCCTGCGGATATGATGTCCCATCGTATTTTGGAATGTCTGACATCTTAAATATTTTTGGGATCAACTCTGGAGCAGCACTAGGTTTGAATGGCAATTGTATATTGTCACGCCCTAAAGCTGAAGAGGCGTGACCGACACCCGGTACCATACTCAGCCCGAACGTACCACTCTGTAACTGCGAACTCTATAGGGGTAACCCTAAACTTGGGCCGATGAGGAAATATTCTGAATCATCTGAAAATAACTGATAACTGAACTGTACCATGGTCGGGATAGGGCCTCGCCTTGCCAACCAAATTTGTATATATAAAAATGGACTCCAAGGTCTAGACCTGGTAATTCCGAGGAAGTGGAGCTTACCAACAAAGCTGATGTTTGACTCTGTCTGCTGGGAGGGTCTGTCCAACTGTCAATGAGGACCTGCAAGCATGAAATGCAGCGTCCCCGACAAAAAGGACGTCAATACGAAATAATGTACCGAATATGTAACGCAATAAAATAACTGAAAGCTGAAACATAACTGATAATATAAAAACTAAAGGTAACTGAGAGTCAAAGATAATCTGAAGATATGCTTACCTGCCGATAATGACTCAACTCTCTAAATATAGTAAGTAAAATAGTTGTCCGGCCTTATAAGGCTCAGTATGTGTAACTGCTCTACCGTAGTAGGCAAGCTCATAGGCGCTCGTCCATAGTAGGCTCGGTATATAACTCACCATCTGATCTGAGGTTGCCTAATAGGGGCCTGCCCATTGATTATAGCTCGATGGTGGTGAAAATACTGTAATACTGTATATATATATAGACTCTCTGCTCTCTTGGCTAACAGAAGACAAAACTAAACTTAATATGAAGTCCCGATAAGGGATACTACTTTAACTTATGAGACTAGAAAAATGTACATAAATTCAGGAATATGAACTTCTCTTTATGTCTCATTATCAAACACATGTAGTTACTAGATCATGCCAAAATGAAAGAAAGGTTTAGCCTTAACATACCTTAACTCTGTTGAGTCCTTAATACCTTCCAAGAAAGTCTTCAAACAACTCAACTCAATCTACCACAACATAAGGAGATTCAAAATCAGTTTTGAGTAAAGGCTAAGTCCGCAACTTAAACTAATAGCTCGTTTACGTAAATTTGGGCATGATCTCCCCTATAACAAGGCCCTCCTCCAATACCATATACCAAAAACACCAAGAAAAAAATAATAACAACATGTATGCATCATTTTCCAACCTTATCTCCATGGCAATATACCACAAAATAGCCCACACGCCCTAGTCACTTCATACACAAAACGACAACCAAAGTAGTGTCAAGCAACCTTAAAAATATAACGACGAACGACCAGCCAACCACCCTGACATTATGTGGTGTTTATCCACACCCTTTCTCCTCCAAAAATACATGAATACAGTAGCAAAAGAGACAACACAAAACAACCCACAAAATAGTCCCACAAGTTCAGCAACTCAAAATTGATTTTTCAGTTTACTATAACACGTTTCGACCTATTTTTTGTTTCAAATTGAGAAACACAACCAACAATACATAATTAAGCCTCTCATACACTAAACCATCCATGAATTCAACTTAAAAATAATTTTACAACAGGACATAATGACGCAAAAACAAACAACATACCACTCTTTCGAAACTCGCTAGGTCTAGTCTTTACGATAGAGTTACAACTCGTACAAGCCTAGATAATGGAAGGAGAAGCATAAATTTACATTGGACAGAGTAGAATCCACGAAAACTAGCCCTTATTAATCAAAAATCAGTCCCCCAACACAGCTACATGAATGAAAAATAGAAATTAGCAAGTTGCCCGAGCTTTTCTGCACTAGAATCATATCGTAACACCCGAAATAACCTAGTGTTTGTGTGGGATTTTTGGGGAGGAGTTGCAGGGTTTCAATTTTATTTTCTTGGTCTGAAATATGGGTGAAATAAATGAGTTGATAAGACCTTAAAAGTTCTCTCTTGAACGACTTTGGATCTTTTAATTGAGGCCTCTACTTTTGGCAAGTAGGTGATGCACCTACTTGTCACCTATCAATCTGTGCAGTCTCGCGAAAATACGAATATCTCTCAACTCCAATGTTGTATCAATAAACGATTTAATATGTTGTAAACTAGACTCGTAGATATTCTATTTGATAGGTAGATCATCCCGTAATTCCAAGCATATTGGGAGAATTGCTCATCTACATTTGACCTAATTTTCAGCATATTTGTTAATGCAACTGGTGATGACCTTTTCCAACTTTTGTTCCTCAACTCGCTTGACTTCAAAACATAAAACACGACTATCATACTACTAAAATAACTCATAATATAATCTCTTTATAATATTAAGCACCCTAGTCTCACCCCAAAAATACATATTATAACATTCCAACTCGTCGACTTTAAACAAACCTTATTTTCTTTAATTCGTTTAGCTTCTAAGCCTTCAAACGCTCTTGGTACTTGGTATTCATGATCTTAAATATTTGTAACTTCCAAGTTAACATGATAAATTACTATATATACTTCCAAAGATGATCTCATTTCTGAGCTTACATCGATTGACTTGTGACGTACTCGTACGTACGGAAACATGGGGTGTGACATATATACTTCTTTGAGTCCACAACCTTTAGGATAGAAGGCGTTCTCAGAATCTGATCGATTTGAGCATGAAATTATTTAGCATTTTGGTCGATTTGTGTATTTATCTCTCTCATGCACCTCATGAGTTCAACCCTTAATGGATTGTCTGTAGTGTTTTCATTTTCAGATCCATTGCATGTGCAACCTACTCTGTTGTTATCCGATCTAAGCTCTCCTATTGAAGCTATGTTATCAGTTCCTAGAGTCATTTCATTTGTAGGCACGCCAGGAGGGGCTCAAACTCCATCATTTGAATTATTTGAATATGCTGATATTGCTTGTTGAAGCTCAGTCGTTATCCAATCTTGTATTGAGAGATGGTTTATAATTTTCCTTTGTTGCACTCTCAAAACATTCACAGTATCAGCAACGTGCTCATCATCCAAGTCAACAGGAGTGGGAATCCTTGCACACCGAGTATTCCTTTCCATCCGGCTTGGAGTTGATTCGTTCCCATCATAGTTTTTTTCACCAATTGAATCGTCTTGCTGCGACCCACTACGAATAGCATGCTTATTGCCCATAGATTCGCTGTTGTTAGTAAATTGTAGAAATCATTATGTGCCATAATTGTAATATGCTTACAACAATAAACTAACCTTTAAGAAAGTTAGTATAATATAAACATATCAAAATACTACCACAATTGTCTAGTCCCTACGGTGAGCATCAAACTGTTTACTCGTAAAAAGGTATAATTGATTGAATACGTGATTTATAGATATGTGAATTAAGATGATCTGATGATTAAAATCACAAAGTATAAATATATTAAAATAAAGATACTCAAAGAAAAGAGCAAGCTTGTATTTCAGATGTACTCCAACAAAATCAACCTAATAACGAAGCTTGACAAAAGCCTTTTTGTATATAAGTATGGACAATGAGAGAAAGAGATAACTTTGTCAATTCTTGTTCATCGCGTCCTACAACGAGTACAAATACTGGTATTTATAGTTAAGTTTAAGGATAAAAGATCCTCAAAACTCGCCCTCTTAAAGATGAATAATAACCCCTCTTGATGGCTACATAAAGTTAGAATAAATGCTCAGATTTTCTATAATGGTTGCCCCTTTAGTGTTATTTTCTTCGACCGGTGACTTGCTTTCAAATTCACTCATCTAATCTTTGTGTCCCCGGAATTCCTATAATACCGGCCACATGTATGTATCCGCTATTAGTTGACTGCTGACTCCTCTACAATCCGTCACCTCTACCACATGTCTGCTCAAGAGATGTCCACCTGTAAGCTCTAAATTTTACCCAAAACATCCACCTTTATAAGATACAAACTTATAAGCAATACCAGCCATGTAACCTGAGCGTCGATTTCAATAGTGCTCAATCGAGTTTATGGTAGTACCTAGGTGAGGCCAGCCTAAGCCTAGTCGAAATTATCACTGTATCAAACTGAATAGAGCTGGAGGCGAACATAATTGAGCTTTCAGTAAAACAGAGAATAATTTAGCATTATATAATCAAGATTTAAATTTGTATTATTCTATGTTAGTGATTAATTATGTCTTTAAACTAAACACTTAAATCAGGTGGTAGCCGACATTAACTTAGTGTCGAGCTGTAGGGAGACATTCAATATAATATCAACACGGCCCATGTCTTGAAAATCAGAATAAGGTAGCATTGTATAATCGATAAGGAAACAAAAGTAAATAAGGAATATTCTAGATTTGTATATTTCCTATGTTATTTAGGAGTAGGTTACAATTAATTAATTGTATGGGTTTAGGTTTCCTAGCTCATTAGGTTTAGGTTTCCCAATTAGTTTAGGTTTTGTCTTATTTATTTCCCTATAAATACTTGTGGAATCAATGAGAAGGGAGGAGAGATTTCACCCAAAACTTGTCTTGTCTTGTTCTTCATTATTTCTTAGCATTCTAACATGGTATCAGAGCCAAATCTCGATCCATCGAGTTAGGAGCTTGGAGAATTTTGTGAGACTCTCCATTGTTGAAAAGTGAATTAACCAAAGTATTTGGTGTTGCCAGTTAAGCGATTTTACAAAAGATGATGACTACGTGTGAAATCGATTATCTTGGTAACTGCGGTCTTGTGAAGAATAAAAGTGTTGATAAAATAAAAGAAAATACTGGATCTG
>ML439234.1:0-92266 GCA_005239525.1 Nicotiana knightiana
GGAGGGAACTACCTCTTAGGATTGGTTTAATTTTACTATTTGAATTATGTACAAGATGTGTACACGAGTACACAGGCTTATATGTGAAAAATTGATCGGTTTAGACTCCTAGGTCACTTATAAGCATTTAATTCATGTTGTTATTATTTGTTCTCTCTTGCGTGGTCAGGTTTATTCTCACATGTTTTAATTGAAGTAATCATTACATGTTCTATTTTCCTTTGTCGAGGTTACTCTTATATACATTTAGTAGTGGTTGTTATTGCATGCTATTTCACCCATTGTTGAGTTATTCTCATGCATTTATTAGTAATTTCTATATCATGCTATCTCTTTTATTGTTGAATCTATGTTATGCATTTTAATTGAAGTTGCCATGTCATGGAGATACCTTTCATTGTTGAGATCATTGTAGTAGTTGTTGTTGAGACTTATTAACAAGTTTGTGGTTAAATTTGTTGATTATTGAAATATCTTTCCTTGTTGAGTTATGGAGATTCTTGTGCACATAGTGGTTGTGCCGTGGTCTATGTGTTGTGGTGACATTGACATTGTTGATTTTGGCAATGTTGGGGCATATAGGGATTATTGTGTTGTGATATTGTCACGACCCAAATTCAGCTAGTCATTATGACACCTAACTTAACCCGCTAGGTAAGCCAAATGATAAACAACGCAACTCAATTAAGTTAACAAGATTCAATAAATAGAATATCTGAAATTTCTATACAAAATCCCAAGGATTGGTAGTACAAATCATGAGCTTCAAAGACTTAGAGTTTACAAAGCTGGTATGAAATAAATACATCATCTGTTCGTGATATACATAAACAGATTTATAAATCTAAAGCCACCAAGAACAAGAGGTAGCCAAGACCGGAATGCAGGTACATCTCCAATTCCAGCTCCCGCCATGCATAGCAACGTAAACTCCAAAATCTGCACGCAAGGTGCAGAAGTGTAGTATGAGTATAACTGACCCCGTGTACTCAATAAGTAACATACCTAACCTTAGGTTGAAAGCAGTAACGAGCTCAGAAAAGCGGTCAGAGTCCAACACCAATAGCCGAAAATAATTCGTAACAATATAATGAAAGCAATAAATGTAATAACTCAAAAGATCTCATGCTCAGCCCGTTCTCAGTTACAATAGCATAGACATGCTTTTCAGGTATAACAGAAAAATCCAAATCTTTCACCGGAATTACCAAAATATGAGTATATCCGGAAACTGTGATTTTTCTCTAACTTTCAACAATAAATAAGATTTTTCATTATCAGATAGCATGAGGAAAGTACATCTCCCTGCCTACATGTCAATATGCACGTCAAGTCATCACTTATCATATACCGTTTAGCGTGAGGGATATGAATCTCAATGCCTACATGTCAATTTATGAATGTCACAACACTGCGTAGCATGAGGAAAAATACATCTATATGCCTACATGCCAAGTACGCATGTCGAATGAATTATTTTACGGTGATACTCCCAGACACTCACACTTTAAGAGTACTCAATCTGCCTGTCTCAAACTCCCACTCATCACACAATCACTCGACACTGTACGGTAACTGCTCTCATTATTGGTATGTCAGACTCCAGAGGGGCGGATCTTACCCAACCACTAATATAAAGCCAACATGGCCTGCTGCGGTGTGTAGCCCGATCCTTAATAATAAGCCTATAAGGCCTGCTGCGGCGTGCAACTCGATCCATAACAACAATAAATAAATCCTATAAGGCTTATTACAACGTGTAATCCGATCCATAATACTAATAATAATAATAGATATCAAGACAATATGGCCTGCTGTGGTGTGTAGCTTGGTCCACAATATCACCCACAACACGGCTTTCAGGCCCCAACCCAGTCATCAATCTCTCCAGTCTCAAAGGCTCACAATCTCGTAACACTCAGCCCAAACAATGATAACATGTGATGTATACTTGAATGAAGAACAAAGATTAGATATGATATGAAAATGAAGAATCATGACTGAGTATATAATTACAGTTAGAGCAGATAACTACAAAACAACAGAAATGGCCTCACTAGGTCTCAACCAAGTAAGCACATAGCCTAAACATGATTTCTAACATGATTCACAGCTCTTATAATCAACAATTAGGGAGAACCTGGATGTACCGAGATATAACAACAAAACAAGTCCATGGTCACAGTCTAATAGTCAACTAGAATCATGATTTCCCCGCTGCACGCACACACGCTCGTCACCTAACATGTGCGTCACTTCAATGCATCTCAAATAACATAGTCCCCAGTGTTAAATACCCTCAAATTCAAGTTTAAATATGTTACTTACCTCGAACAAGCCAAATCCAATACCGAGAAAGCCAAACAATACTCTAGAAATGCCATCCCACGAGTAACAACCTCCAAACAATTCGAAACTAATCAAAAGCAACTCAAGTACATCAAATAATATCTAAGGAAACAATCCAAAATGATAAAGGCCGAATCTTTACACATTTACTCAAATTCAATCAAAATGTCAAACCCGGGCCTGCACCTCGAAACCCGACAAAACTCATAAAATTCGATAACTCATTCAATTACAAGTTCAACCATACTAATTTCACTCAAATCTGACTCGGAATCAATGTTCAAAACTCAAAAATTAACTTTAGGAAAGTTTAAACAAAAATCTCCAATTTATCTATAAAAATCATAATCCAAATACCAATATCAAAGATAGATTCATGAAATATAATCAAAACCGAGTAGAAAATACTTATCCCAATTCATGTGGTGAAAATTGCCTCAAAAGTTTCCCAATTCCAAGCTCCATAGCTCAAAATATGATAAAATAAGCAAGACCTTCGAAATAAAGTACTTTAAACATTTCTCCAGATATACCCTTCGCAGTCGCGATTCAAAAATTTACCAGCACGCATTTTACCCTTCGCGTTCGTGGCCATATCCTGCGATCGTAATGAACAAATTTCCATTACCCTTCCCAAACTCTTCTTAGACAGCCTGTAGTATATCATTCATAATATTTTGTACGAAACTCCGACTAATAAATGGTTTGATTTTCTAAAAACTAGACACAAAGAGCTATAACTCTCATTTTTGGATCATATGCAAATTCTTTATAGATTACAAGATATAAGATTCCAAAGTAAGTGGAAACATAATTTCTTCTTCGCGAACGCGAGGATTCCTCCGCTAACGCGATTCACATGTCATTTTTCCCATTTTTCTCTTCGAGAGTAAGATACAAAGTCCGCGATCGTGATGCACACTCCTGTAACCAAAACCAGCAATTAAAAATGTCCTAGAAGTGGTCTGAAATCACCCCGAAACTCACTTGAGCCCCTCGGGACCCTGTCCGAACATACCAACAAGTCTCAAAACATATTACGGACCTACTCGAGGCCTCATATCACACATATTAATATCAAAACCATGAATCGTCAATCAAGATCAATCTATCAAGTTCAAACTTCGAACCAAGTGTCTGATTATAGCCTAACCAATCCAGAATGGATCCGAATTTTGCATACAAGTTCCAAATGACATAACGAAACAATTATAACTCCCGAAACAACAATTCAAATCCCTTATAATCAAAGTCAACTATCGGTCAAACATATGGATATTCCTGACCTTCAAATTTCTAACTTTTGCCAAATAGTGGCGAAACCTTCTAGAAACACCAAAATGCAAATCTCGGCATAAGCCCAAGTCCAAAATCGCCATCCAGACCTAACAGAACCATCAATACTCCATTCTGCGGTCAAATACACAAAATAAAACTTGGTCAACTCTTCTAACTTAAAGCTTCAAATATGAAATTCATTATTCCAAAATAATTCCGAATCACCCGAAAATAGAAACCGATGATACACACAAGTCATAATACATCATACAGAGCTACTCATACGCTCAAACCACCGAGAAAAGATCTCCCCCACTTAAACATATGTTCACCTTCGAATGTGCCAAGAGTCATTCCAAAGCCATCAAATCACCGTGTAATCCTGACAACATAACATAACTTAAGATCATTACTTCAACTTTACTCCATAAACTTTAGAACCCAATTTCCAACATCCGGAATCCATTACTAGACCCGAATCTCGTGTCTACACCCTGTATAAGTCGGAACAAGTTGTATCAAGACATAACCATAATCCAAGATGAAATCACATGATATACCACATAACTCGCATACTCCCAGATGTAATTTCCAATCACTGTAGCTGCTAAAAAACAAACCCGCTACCGATAATGAACCTCACGTCAAATAAATCTTTGTTCAAAACCTTCGTACACGGACGATGATGAAAGAAACATGCAGAAACTCATAACCACTCATCAGATCAACAAGTCATGGAGCTCTCTCGCCTAACCAGAACTATATGCCAAATTCTAGGCTGACTTCTAATATTACTCTTCCAAACACACTGTAATCAAATTGGATAGAAATCACTTCAGGCCCAAAGACTTCATCCCATCAAATACATGCTACTCTACTGATATTGTATTCAAACATGGAAAATGACTCAAATGATAGAATCATCCCGCAGGTTCAACAAATACCACCACAAACGCAATGCTATGAACCCATCACACATAGTAGAACCAAGACACACACATCTAACGCAAAGGATCATATCCTATCATAACTCCGGTGCAATGCGTGACACTATCAAAACACTAGTCCATATAAAATACCTCAAGCAACAATGCTAAAAAAAATCAACAATCGTATGCAATTCGAAATAAAGTACACGAAGTGCATAACTATAACCATGGAGAAAAAGATAAGACCATATACCACAAATAGGAACAAATCATACCCAAGGCACAATCAACAATTCAACACCCCAATAACCATCTCAATCAAATTTCGTTACAAGGCCCAGACAAAAACACACCTAGTGTATAATTAGCCAACAGATCACCACCCATCGTAGCATAGAAGAGTAACGCATAGAACATATCAGAACACGAACAAGCTCAAATCTAACCGAATGAATCACCCCTCAACACTAATCATGCTGAGTCAACAAAAGCTTACCGGTGTAAAATACACATCCTCACTGGGCCTACCAATGAACCCCCAAATCAACTCCGGTCATCCCTAGATTGATAAATAACCCTCTAAGGGTCCAAAATGACCTAAACATAACACATAATATTCGCTATCTAGCTTTGGCCATACCTTCACAGTCTGCAACCATGGAACAATTTGCCTCTAAGAACTCCTAGTCTCCAAATCCGCAGAACACGTGAATCACCATAGCCGGTCTCAACTCCACCACTCGAATGACTAACACATCTCTCATACCCAATCATCCCACGAAAAATACTTCTATAATTCCCCCACGCCACATGGTAAAATCTGAATATCAGTTGTCGATTAACTAGGCGAATAACGCAATACCAATGAAGCATCCGTACGTCAAAACATAGTGCGCCTTTTGAAATGCACGCTCTTTTCGGTAATACAAATTAGTACTAACATTCATCTAAACATTTGGAACCATCAATGATGTCTCAAAATTCATAAACTTCCTTTCAAAATTGAACCGTGACCTTGCACATGCAAATCTCAATCCCACACGACGCACTGCATCTATCACGCCAACATATGAAAACACAAGAACCACATTATCGACTCTGAGTCACAAGCAGAATACATACTCAATTAGATAGAAACCTTCTGCTTGATTCCATCCAGGAGAAAATCACAGTATGCAACATACTCTTCATGCCGGTAGAAAATATCCATCCCAAACCCATGGTAGAACTCATTGAGAACTCTACGAAACCCATTTGCACATAGCCAAGCCATTAGAGTTGAATTCCTCGAACCCAACCAAGCCACGCAGGTCGCCAAGCCTAAGAGTATTGCCACAAAATGCATTTAGAGGCTCACTACATTAGAATAAACAAAAGAATAGATTATACCCATTGCCTTCAAGTTAACACTTCTCCTTGATAGAACAACACGATCCTTACCTAAATCTCACCACAAAAGATCCTAGCATAAAACCATATTGTTCTAAAGCCCATAAGCCGATGTATTCCCTCTTAAGCACCCAAAAAATACCAATACCGACACAACCACTCTGAGGAGACCTTATGTAAATTTAAAGTTGTTCCTTTTACCTTTTGGATACTGAAATGTAGAATCCACAGCGATACAGAAATACCGCAAGTTCCGGCACGATCCAATGCAAATCTCAAATCTTATCGATGTACAAATTCGAAAAAACTCTCAATTGCAACATATAAATTTTGAATCCATTAGAACCTTCTCGAGAGTCATCCACTCTGCTCAAATCTCAATTGCACCGTCCAAACGGGCCAAACGACCTGTTCCCCATTAACACAATAACACCCAAAGAAGTAATCCACATCTCTAAGCAACATAATGAATCCTTTTTCTTGGTACATTACATCCATCACAAACAGAAACCCTAGACCATTTCCAAGACTTTCATATATCCATAAGGTGTCATACATCATGCATCTAGAAATTCCTTACTCAAGTCATCCTCAAAACCAACCACTGCAAGTCATAACAGATCCACAAGTAGGCCTCAGACCGAAACCAATACAACACATAACCATGCAATTAAATTACCGATGGTAGACTCACCCACTTGGCTCAAAACCATTGAATAAAACATCCCCACTTGGCTCAAAACCATTGAATAAAACATCTAATAACTCATTGTCGCGCCCTATTTTTTCCCTCGCGGGATCGGGTTTATGACATTGATTGGGACAACTCGTTCCTTTTGGGAAAGGGGTTTACATATTTTGAAGAGTCGCCACCTAACATGGGAAAGGGGTTTACATATTTTGAAGAGTCGCCACCTAACAATTTTGACGGTGCGTTAGGGCACCTAAGGGGTTTAATTACAACTACATTACTAACCGGAGATCGGGTAATGGCTTGAAATTATCCTAAGGGGAAGGTGTTAGGCACCCCTCAGGATCCAAGTGTGGTTCCCGGACAAATGGTTTCGTGAATTTTTATAATTAGCAAATAACAAGTAAAGGCTCAAATAAGAGGGGATTTAAGACTTAAGCATGCAGATGTTTGAAAACAGTAAAGGAGATTAGACTTTTGAAAAGGATTACGAGCTAAGCATATAAAAAGGTGTCCTAGGTTTATAATAATATGGATCACATCAATGTAATACCCGGTAATCACTCTTCGAAGAGGGGCTACACGTGGTATTAGTGCACCGGTCATCATATCTATATTCTACCCTTCCCACCCCGTACGAGTGTTGGTCTCAACCTCTATTACATGCTGTTACCTGTCCCTTCCTATCAGTCCCGGAGGAAATTAGTACTCCTATCCTAAAGGGAGGTGCTAGGCATACCCTCAGGTTTTAAAGGTAAAAATTCTAGGGCGACAGATAACAAAACAAGTAGGACTGCAGATAAAGGGAAAGCATAGAAAGCAGATAAAGGCTCAAGTATTACTCCACACACAGTACACATAAACTTAGAGCCACAGATTAAAGCCAAGACTTTAGGGTCTTCTAATGAAATAACTCAGACACAGAAAGGGAAAGGCTTAAACATAACAAAAATCAAAAAATAATACTTAAAATTTGAAGGTAAATCGTTTTTGAAAAGTGGTTTGAAACCCTAGTTTTGAGAAATGAAGAGTCATTTCAGAAAACAAGAAGATCTTTGAAGAAAACATAGAAAAACCTCAGAATACGTATAGATCTGTGAAAGATCTAAAAGGATCGGGAGGTTTAAAGTTAGGGTTTCCAAAGAGAACCCATAAAGGAGAAGAGAATAACTTGAAATTGTCGGTTTAATCGGAAAGTGTAAAGATCTTACTCGGACGGCTATGGGTAGCCGGAAAGATGGAATGAGACCGGAGATGGTGAGTGGACTGCCTCTGGTTCACTTGAAGCCCTCAAAAAAGTGACACACATTCAAGGGGGGAGCCATAAGGCTGGTAGGTGGTTGAATCGCCATAGATTCTGGCAAGGCGATGGCCGGAGAAGGGCCAAGTCTACTGGAATGAGTGGAAGGGACGAGAGAGAGTTGAGAGAGACAATTCAGAAGTGAATGAGAGGGAAAATGAGAGAGGGGGAGGGTAGCATTAGGGTTTATTTATGGTAAGGGGGATCTGGAACGTTGATTTGAATTAATCAACGGTTTAGATTGAGTGAGGGATTGGGCCGGGTAGGTTAGTGTATTGGGCTTGGGGGTCTGGGCCAATTTAATTGGGTTAGGGACTAGGATTAATTAGGTTGTAATTTAAATAAAGAATGGATGTTTGTTAAATACCCATTAAAATTAGATAAATAATTAATAACAATAGCTAATAATCATATAAAATGAAATTAAGGCTAAATATGTGAAATTAAGGTAATTAATTATTATAGAAAATATAAAAATGAATAATTATTGTTTTAAAATGGCATAAAATTTACAATTAGGCTATAGTTGTAAAATTGTTGTAATTATAGCCAAATAACGCCAAATTGGCTAATTTGTGAAAAAATTAATCCTAATAGGATTAAAAATGATATATTGAGCTAGGAAATATTTTGAAATTATTTGTAATGTAATTTATGAATAATTATAAAATACTAAAGAAATAGGAAAACAAATTGATAAAACTATGGAAAATTAGGGAAAAGTACCATTCATTATGATAAGTGATTTTGAAGGTATATATGAAAATTTTAAAAAAATAGTTTGAGGAAAAATTGGGTATTAACAGCTGCCCTCTTTACCCGGGAAGGATGAAAGAGTTGTCGGGTAAAGACATGATGGCCAATTTTGACCGAGTGAAGCGGTTTGAAGAGGTTTAGGACGCACCCTGGTTTCTGAGTTGCCTACATATCCCTGGTTTTACAGGAATTAGGCCGTATGTAGTTCAGGAGCCACCGGCGAAGTATAACGGTGAAGTTTTATAAGGACGGACGCAAAGTGCAAGGTTGGGTGAAGAAGCGGCTTACAGGGTAGTTAGGAGAATCTGAGCGGGATCACTCCTGCCGTGATGGCTGTTGCTTGCCGGGTTACCTGCAAATGAATAATACTAGCATATCGTGCATAATTTAAACATGATGCAAATTCCCGTTGGACTATGAATGCTGCCTTTGGACGGTTAAGGATGACGTCCTTAGATCATGATGTCCTGGGCCATGAATTGCTTGATGCAGGATTCACAGGCCATGAAATGGTGTTCTCGGTCCATGAAGATGGTGCCTCCGAACCATGATGCCTTTGAATAATGATATGCAAACTGAGTAAAAGAGATCCTCAGGCCATGACATGGTGTTCTCGGTCCATGAAGATGGTGCCTCCGAATGATGACGCCTTTGGATAAGCTGGCGATATTTCAACCCATGAAGATGCAATAGTATGATGCTGACAAGACAGAGCTTAGTCTTGCGAATTAATGGGGCAGAGCTTAGCCCAAAAAGAAAGCGCAGTAAATAATGCTAGAGGCATTGGTTGCTTTTGAGAAGTAAATGGGAGGAAGCATTTAGCCTCGGAGGGCAGAAAGGTAGCCTTATGCAAGATGTGAATGCATATGGAGGTAGAGTTTAGCCTCGGAAGGCAGTAAAGTAGCCTTATGCAAGATGAAAATGCAGATGGAGGTAGCGTTTAACCTCGGAAGGCAGAAAGGTAGCCTTATGCAAGATGCGAATGCAGATGGAGGTAGCGTTTAACCTCGGAAGGTAGAATGGTAGCCTTATGCAAGATGTGAATGCAGATGGAGGTAGCGTTTAACCTCGGAAGGCATAAAGGTAGCCTTATGCAAGATGAAAATGTAGATGGGGGTAGAGTTTAACCTCGGAAGGAAGAAATGTAGCCTTATGCAAGATGCGAATGCAGATGGAGGTAGCGTTTAACCTCAGAAGGAAGAATGGTAGCCTTATGCAAGATGCGAATGCAGATGGAGGTAGCGTTTAACCTCGGAAGGCAGAAATGTAGCCTTATGCAAGATTAAGGAAGGATAACAGAAATTCTTAGCTGGTGTTAAATTGCGGTAGAGCATTGTGATAATGAAGCATCGTTTGTGCTGATAATAAATATTGGCATGACGATTTTGAGGAACGATGTCCGTCCTTTGAGCGGATAATATGTTTTGGGTCTTTTGCAATTTTGTGCTTGCATCCAAAGAAAGATCGTGAGTTTTGTAACGGGAAAAGGTTAGTTCGCATTCCTGCTGGCTCTGCTTGGCTCGTTTGCTTGATCATGATGATACTGTCTGTATCATTGGGGTAGCGTTCGCTAAACAAACTGCTTCAGAAAAAAATAAATATGCATGATTTTGTAAAAGTATAATATATAATCTAAAATAGTTTTAGATGAACCGACGACATGACACGGCTCGAGATATTGCAACCTCTCCTGCTGCGGGGGGTCCTCCTCAAAATTCTTCCCCATTTTGTTGGGTGGACGTCTCCGATTGCTGCTCGCACGACGATTGGCTGAACTTGCTTCAAAATTTTGAGAGTCCTTCTCAAAATTATGCCCCAGTTGGCTGGGTGAATGCTTGTGGACTGCGAGTAAGAATTTTGAGGGTCCTCCTCAAAATTCTGCCCCAGTTTCCAATTGCGGGGAAAAATAGGTTTTTATTGAATTGTGACCGAACCCATAGGGCTGCCGACGTATCCCCTCTTAAACGCGAATCAGGTCAGGCGTAGTTAAATTTACATCACTGAGAAAGTATAAAGATTACACATAGTAGCGCTTGACTGCATCTGAATTAATCGATTTCGGCCAAACTTCTCCGTCCATTTCTGCAAGTATGAGTGCTCCCCCTGTCAGCACTCTATGAACCATGTACGGACCTTGCCAGTTGGGAGAGAACTTCCCCTTGGCTTCATCTTGATGCGGAAATATTTTCTTTAACACCAGCTGCCCTGGTGTAAATTGTCTCGGCTGGACTTTCTTGTTGAAGGCCCTAGCCATTCTATTCTGATATAGTTGACCATGACATACTGCATTCATTCTCTTCCCGTCTATGAGGGCTAATTGCTCATAAAGGCTTCTTACCCACTCTGCGTCGCTGAGCTCAGCTTCCTGTATAATTCTTAGAGATGGAATCTCTACTTCGGCAGGAATAACAGCCTCTGTACCATAAACTAGCATATAGGGAGTTGCTCCTGTTGATGTGCGGACAGTGGTTCGGTATCCCAACAAAGCGAATGATAACTTTTCATGCCACTGCTTGTGCCTTTCTATCATCTTCCTTAGTATCTTCTTGATGTTTTTGTTAGCGGCCTCTGCGGCTCCATTCATCTGAGGTCTGTATGCTGTGGAATTTTTGTGTTTGATCTTGAAAGTTTCACACATATCTTTCATCAAGTCACTGTTGAGATTAGAACCATTTTCGTTCATGATTGACTCTGGAACTCCAAACCAACAAGCAATGCGGTCACGGACAAAGTCAGCCACGAATTTCTTAGCAAGATGGTCTGCCAGAGCTTGTCCTTTAACTGCTTTCTGAGTCATGTAAACAATGTCGAATTCGCTCAGTAGGATTTGCCACTTGGCGAGCTTGCCAGTGGGCATGGGCTTCTGAAAGATGTACTTCAATGGATCCATCCTTGATATGAGATATGTTGTATAGGCACAGAAGTAATGCCTCAGCTTTTGGGTGACCCAAGTTAGAGCACAACAGGTACACTCTAATAGAGAATACCGGGCCTCATATGGAGTGACCTTCTTGCTGAGGTAATAAATAGCTTGTTCCTTCCTTCCTGTTTCATCGTGCTGCCCCAAAACGCAGCCGAAAGCTCCATCTAACACGGCAAGATAGAGTAACAGAGGTCTGTCTGGCTCGGGCGGTACTAGGACTGGCGGGTTGACAAATATTCCTTGATTCTGTCGAAAGCCTTTTGACAATCATCGGTCCACTTGGTCGCAACGTCCTTCTTCAGCATCTTAAATATGGGCTCACAGATGACTGTAGACTGTGCTATAAACCGGTTGATGTAATTAAGCCTCCCCAAGAAACTCATCACATCTTTCTTGTTCCTTGGTGGTGGTAGTTCTTGAATGACTTTGACTTTTGACGGATCCAATTCTATTCCCCGGCAGCTTACAATAAACCCCAGCAACTTCCCAGCAGTAACCCTGAATGCACACTTTGCGGGGTTTAGTTTCAGATTGTATTTTCGCAATCTATTGAAGAACTTCCCCAAATTCTCCATGTGATCAACAACTTTATTTGATTTGATAATGGCATCATCCACGTACACCTCGATCTCCTTGTGAATCATGCCATGGAATATGGTGGTCATGGCCCTCATGTAGGTGGCCCCTGCATTCTTCAGGCCGAATGGCATCATTTTGTAACAATACACTCCCCACGGTGTGATGAACGCCGTTTTCTCAGCATCTTCCTCATCCATCCAAACCTGGTGATAACCGATGAAACAATCCACGAAGGACTGCAATTCATGCTTAGCATAGTTGTCAATCAGAATGTGTATATTTGGTAAGGGGAAGTCGTCTTTCGGACTGGCCCGGTTGAGATCCCGGTAGTCGACACAGACTCTGAACTTCCCGTCCTTCTTTGGCATAGGTACAATGTTGGCTAACCATGTCGGGTACTCCACTACCCGGAGAACTTTAGCATTGATCTGCTTGGTAACTTCTTCTTTGATTTTCAAACTCATGTCGAGTTTGAACTTTTTGAGCTTTTGTTTCACCGGTGGACACATTGGATTGGTTGGCAGTTTGTGAGCCACAATAGACGTACTTAGACCAGTCATGTCATCATATGACCATGCAAATACGTCCTCATACTCTTTTAGAAACTTTGTGTNAGATCATCAAGACAAGTAATAGTAATGCTGTATAAATAAAGTAATGAGAGAAGACAATAGCAATAAATATCGGATTCGTAAGAGAAATTTAGAAGATGCTTTGATGAATTGAATAACTGTTTTGAACATTGAAGATCTTATTGCAGAAATTGAAAAATGCAGGAAAAGGAAAATCATTTAGTAAATAAAACAGTAAATAATGCTTGTTTTAGCCTTGCTACCCCGGGGCTCTTCGGGCTTTGGTCATCTTGATAGACCAGTTCTTGAGATATGTCCCCTTGCTTACAGTCTTTATGGAAGGGCCTTCTTCCCCCTCCTCCTCGAGAACAACACATCAATCCATATCTTCGTCCTCTAGGAACAAACTCCTCATCGCTGCAAGTTCTTCTTCTTCGTCTGATCCGTAAATAATTTTGGCCTGCTTGAAAGTCTGCTCAAGATGAGGTATTAGCTGCTCCAAAGGGTAATAGGGACCGCGCCAAGGTGGAGACCAGTCGTTGAATTCCTGCCAAGTGTACTCATACCCCAGACTGAAAATGGTACCATGTTTCTTGAGTTTTATGGGCTTTGTGATCCCTTGGAGGTTCTTACCGAGCTCTTTGCCTGGCTCATATGCTCTCCAGTTCAGGATGCTCTCAATATTGCTATCCCACCACTTGTCCTTGTCGATAGCATTGACCCGCTCAATGTGGTGGTAAGTTCCCCCGCCTATCTTCCTTTTTCCGTCAATCAACGTAATAGTTTGACGACTATAAATGGGGTTGCTACCATCACCATGCTTGGTGGTTCCACTCGAATTTTACCGCTTGATGTAGTGTTGATGCTACGGCCCCAGCAACATGAATCTAGGGTCCTTCCAACAATAGGTTGTAGGATGCTGGAACATCTATCACCTGGAAATCCACTTCGAACCAAGTCGGTCCCATCTGCAGACATAGACTGATCTCCCCCATGGTGGACCTCTGAGAACCGTCGAAGGCTTTCACATTGATCNTGGTGACTTTGCAGGTGGCGCTGATTCAAGTCAAATGGTATAGACATATTCACCTTAGCGTCCTTAGATGGTTGAATTTGGACTATGATCGATTTGAGAATGACTGCAGGTTTCTTTGGGTCATCGCCTTCTGTGATCAAACCGATTGATCCCTCTGGATCCCAATCATCTTCTATTTCAATCATATGGATACCTCTACCCTTATGATCTGGAAAAGGATTGTCGCGGACGTTTGGAGCGGGTTCTTTTGCCACAATAATCTTGTTGTCAATAAGAGCCTGTATTTTGTCCTTCAGAGAGTGGCATTCTTCGATGGTGTGTCCTTTCATGCTGGAATGGTCTGCACATGATTTGTTTGGGTTAACCCACTGAGAATGGTTCTCTGGGGTGGCAGCAGGGATAGGTGTGACATAACCAACAACTTTGAGCTTCTCATATAGCTGGTCAATGGGCTCGGCTACGGCGGTGTATTGCTTTGGAGGGCCGCGATCAAAATTGGGACGAGGTCTAGGGAAGTTTTGGCGTGCAGAGGGTGATTGGTAATGGGATGGATGGTAATTATAAGTGTGTTGACGGGAGCGGGTTGTGAGTACCTGGGCGAAGCAGGTTGATATGTGGGCGGTAGAGCTTGGTAGGAAGGTGGTGGAGCTTGGTAATTTGGTGAGGGTGCTTGGTAATTCGGGGTTGGCTGGTATGTGAGTGGAGGTGCTGGATAAGTTTGATATTTGAGTGGGGACTTGGCTCTTTGTGCAATCATTACAACTCCCACGTCTCTCTTCTTAGACACACCACCGGACTGTAAAGCCTTGTTAGTGGCTTGCAAGGCTTCAAAATTTGTAACCATACCGCTTTTAATACCTTCTTCAATCCGCTCACCCATCTTGATGATGTCGGAGAACTTGTGGCCTTCAACCATCATTAACCGTTCATAATACTGCGGGTCCTGAGCCCGGACAAAGAACTTGTTCATCTGCTCTTCCTCTAGAGCAGCTCTGACTTTAGTGGCTTCGGACCTCCAGCGAGTAGCATACTCGTGAAAGGTTTCTGTGGGTTTATTCTTCAAATTTTGAATGTAGAACACATCTGGTGCGTTCTCTGTGTTGAATCTAAACCTGTCCATAAAATCAGACGCCATGCTTACCCAGTTTGACCATTTCTTGGGGTCTTGGCTGATGTACCAAGACAGTGCGTCTCCCTTCAAACTCCTCATGAACAACTTTATGCGGATTCTTTCATCCTTCCTAACGCCAACCAATTTGTCGCAATAGGTCCTCAGATGGACTCTCGGATCACTGGTACCGTCAAACATTTCAAACTTTGGAGGTTTGTACTCCTTGGGCAGTTCGACATCAGGTTGGATACAAAGGTCTTCATAATTCAACCCTTCAATTCCCTTGGTTCCTTCAACACCCTGGACTCGGCTGGTCAATTTCTTAAGCTCCTCGGCCAGGTTCCTGATAAGTAAGTCCTTTTCGTCAAACTCGGATGCCTGTGAGATAGGTGGAGTGGAGTCGGTCACGATTTCCACATAGATGGGATTGTTATAGGTGTTGAAATGGTCATTTGTGGGGTTTTGAGGTTCTGGGATGAGTAGTGGAGTGTTATTTGAGGTGTGGCAAGCATTGCACTGCATCGGGAGAGTTTGATTCTTTGGGGGAGTGACGTGATGGTGAGGTGCGAGATGATTTTGCTGTCTTGGGATATTTTGTGGAGGTGCGGGGTTTTGAGCATTTGGAAGGTTGACGTCGGGGACGTTGAGGGAAAATGACAAGTTGGCCAGATTCCGGACTTGATCGAGTTCTTCCTGAAACTTCAGCAATTTCTATTCAAGTGGTGACATGTTTTCATGCAGGACCTGAATACCTCGACCATCAGTGGCCTCTATCCGTTCAATCATATTCTCCTTTCTGGTGCCGCTGGACTCTTCCATCTTACTTTTGCCTTTGTCTTTTCCCTTAAGAGCACTAGGAGGAGGAGTAGGTGGAGGGACCTTGGATCTTGTGCGATAGGCTGATGATGCCAGAATGCCCGACCAACCTTTGGGGAGGGGAGTAAGAAAAAGAAATAAAACAAAAGGTAACCAACTCAATGAGAAATATGAAAAGAATATTGCGGTATTTAAACACATAATGCGGAAATGTAAAGTGCGTCCTAAGTTGGGAACCTCTTTGTGCCAGAGGTAGGCCTAGCGGAAAATTGATTTGGAGAACTTAAAATGCTAAATGCCTCATTTTATTGATAAGAAAAATAGACAAATCCCAAAACAATAGACGAAAAATAAAAGTCACTAATGGCCATTGGCCTTATTACATTGATAGAAAAATAAAGACTCTCCTATCTATTTGGTCCCATAAGGACCTTCCCCAGACTCGGCATTCTTGCTTTCCTTGTACATTTTTCCCAGCTCGCGAAGTCCCAGCAACATGTAGGTTCTGCCTAGGTATCCCCCTGCAGCTCCCTCAGCCTTCTGTCAATCTTTGAATCTTTTGATGTACTTTTCTTCCAGCTCGACTATACCTCGTTCCAAGTACCCCAGCCTCTTGTTGGCGTTGATAGCCATGTCCTTCCATTCCTCGATCAGTTTCTTGTTGGACTCATGTATCTTGTGGTGGTCATCCTCATATTCNCTCAAGTATAACCTTGTAGTGCCACAGGTGCTGAGCTTGGCACTTGTGAGGACTGCCATTATTTTGAAAGTTATCTCGAAGATGGCTCATCTTCTCGACCCTAGGTATGACTTTCTTCCTTCCTGCTTGCCTCATAACTCGAAGAGGGACGTAAGGGTATGTCCCCCTTAGACCAATCAGTATCAGAAATGATGCGTCTCGGGATCGAATGATGAACTCATCCATTGGAAACCATTCAAACATCCATTGAACCTGTTCTTCAGTCAAGTTATCAAAAAGCTCAACCCATCCCTCGGCATTTTCAGGCTGAGCGAACATGTCAGGGATATAATTCATTCGCTTTGGGTGATGGAAAGCGATGTGGTCATCCCCCATTTTGCGTTGAATATCTTTTCGGTATTCGCCTCTTTGGAGATGTTCCATGATCCAGGGTTGAAGTAATAAGCTACAACCTTCGAAATTCTTTGCTCCTTGTTGACACCTTTCTAAGGCCCGATATATGTCTGCAACGATCATGGGCACAATGCTGAAGTCTTGCCAATTTACTCCTTCCATTATGGTCTTAGTTACCATGGCTAGACTGGTATGTATCTTTTCCTTCTTCATCGGGAACACGATCAAACCCAAAAAGAAAACCATAAACACAAACACTCGGCGATGGACGTGTCCGAGAGAGGTGATAGCAAACTCGTCATGGTAGGTACGGTATGATTTGCTGTAGCCATACCTTTCGTACAAGTAGTCAAAAGGAATGTACGAATCCTCCAAACATACCAATTCTGCGTCCTTTTTCAGGCCCATCATTTTGAGGAAACTTTTGCCTGTGCGGTTCTCAGGCATCAACAACCCTGGAGTTTCCCATACTAGGTTAGCCAGCCCTCCTATCTCTTCTATCAAAGGCGTCATTTCGATGTTCCCGAAGCAGAACACAGACCTTTCATGATCCCAGAACAAGGTAGAAGCCTCTATTATCATTTTGTTAGGCTAGATTTCCAGGAGAGATGGTAGGTTACCCAAGTGTTTCCTAACTATAACTTTATCGCTAGAGTGCAGATCCTCCCACCAACTCAACAGTCTTCGGTGGATATTGGAAACCATGCCGAATCTGGGACTTCGTGCCTCATTTTTCTGCAAAGCAAATAAAGTTAGGCCCTTACCCCACCGAAATCGACTATTTATCATCAATAATTAGCAGGAAGCATTTAGTTCTCCAAATAAATGCACAAAACGTGAGGGCGTCTATTTGGGTTTAGGGAAACCCGGGGGACTTTTGGATAGGGCTATCTTAAAAGCTATCGTGTGGATGACACTTTAGCTTGACTAGGTTTGACCATGATGCATGCAATAGTGCGACATAGTAAGGTTTCTATGGGGTTTTAGACCGGTACCCTTGAGTGGAAAACTCAAGGGGGAAAGACACGAAACCGTCGACTCCACTGGTGATCGACTAGTTGTACCGCAAATAAGCCTTTCCGAATTTTATGGGTAATGATATAGGAAGAGCGCAACCACTCATCAAGCGTTGCTATAGTATTTTGTTTGGCACGAGTGGAGTATGAATGTTGAGCATGATTATGCAATAATAAGTATTAAAACAAGTTGTCACGTATTTGCACGTTAAGGAAAGCGGTAAAAACGGTAGTAATGATTTAAAGCAGTTACAAAAGGAAACAAAGAGACATGTTAGTTTTGTCTTTGAACAAAAGTAAATACTTGAAGTAAACAATTAATTTCATGTTAAAGGGAGTAGGAAAGGGTGCAGGTAAAAAATAAAGGCACAAATTCACAAACAATTTGAAATGGTAAAAGCCTGAATATCCCCAGCAGAGTCGCCATGCTGTCGCGCCCCTTTTTTTCCTCGCGGGATCGGGTTTATGACATTGATTGGAACAACTCGTTCCTTTTGGGAAAGGGGTTTTCATATTTTGAAGAGTCGCCACGTAACGATTTTGACGGTGCGTTAGGGCACCTAAGGGGTTAAATTACAACTACGTTGCTAACCGGAGATCGGGTAAGGGCTTGAAATTATCCTAAGGGGAAGGTGTTAGGCACCCCTCAGGATCCACAAGTGTGGTTCCCGGCCAAATGGTTTCATGAATTTGTACAATTAGCAAATAACAAGTAAAGGCTCAAATAAGAGGGGATTTAAGTCTTAAGCATGCAGATGTTTGAAAATAGTAAAGGAGATTAGACTTTTGAAAAGGATTACGAGCTAAGCATATAAAAAGGTGTCCTAGGTTTATAATAATATGGATCAAATCAATTCAATACCCGATAATCACTCCTCGAAGAGGGGCTACACGTGGTATTAGCGCACCAGTCATCATATCCATATTCTACCCTTCTCACCCCGTAAGGTTATCAAAAACGAGTGTTGGTCTCGACCTCTATTGCATGATGTTACCTGTCCCTTCCTATCAGTCCCGGAGGAAATTAGGACTCCTATCCTAAAGGGAGGTACTAGGCAGACCCTCAGGTTTTAAAGGTAAAAATTCTAGGGCGACAGAAAACAAAACAAGTAGGACTGCAGATAAAGGGAAAGCATAGAAAGAAGATAAAGGCTCAAGTATTCCTCCATACACAGTACACATAAACAACATGTCTCATACATAACTAAGGTCCATATTAATTCAGAATCCTAAAGCATGGTATTTAGGTGATAACACAAATACAAATTTATTGCATAACTCAGAGAGGAAGTCTTAATCAGGCTTGCCTACTGGTTTTAAGCATGTTGACAGTTAAACATGATCACAAAGACAGTTCTGATTTTATTTTTAAAGTTGATTACCTAAGACTTGCCTAGGCGTGGGACAGTGTATACTAATCATCTGATTTGTTAGAGGGGCTATTGCAAAGTATTACCTACACATGCTGTTCTAAGTTGTTCAGAACACATATTTGTTGCCAGTTGTTTTAGAGAAACTGAGTGAAGTGTTTTATACCTTTTACATGCACCAGTAGTTAGACTAGGTGTTTAAGATGTGTAAGTACTAATTACTAGTTGTTTAGAATAGGGGACTATTTTAGATATCTATATTTAGACTAAGTGCAGTTAAATGAATGCGATCCTATAGCATGATATCTAATGTAGCACGATGTATATAACTTAAACGGGGTTTATAAATGCACATAGAATCACATCATTATGCACAGTTTCAGGAATATCATAGGTGATATATTTTTTAATGTTATTTACCTAGAAACAGGATCTCTAAGTGCGTAGGCATGGTGAGACATGATTGAAATTAACATTATTTATCCTAGGACTTCTAATGAAGTTTCAGAACACGTTTATATGAACAAAATCACATAATAGCAATTTACTTAATTATTTGTCCTATAGGCAGGATCTCTAAGTGAATGATGACATGCTGAAAAGAAAGCAGTATATATGAGCCTAAGTAGCATGATATCTAATGCACGTCATGTTGTACCTAAACATGGATGCTATTGCGCATAGAAAAAATAAACCTATAAACATGGTCTCTACCCTTAATTATACTACAACATGCATATCACCCACTCATTTTCACTATCCGACCCCTAGAGTTGTTTACAATTAATTATTACAGACCATGGGATATGAATTACAAAACTGAAATAGGAGAAAAATAAGAAGTTAACTATAGGGAGCCTACAGAATATGCTCAAGTCTCAAGGTGCTCAATGCCAAGTATTATTTCACAACCTTTCTCATAATCAGGGTGTGTCAAAGTTCCCTAAGGACCTCAAGGGCTCCCGGGCAGTGCTCACACTCAGATTTCATAGCCAAGATAGAGTAAGTGCAGTGTGGAATGACCAGCCTTTGTGTGTCAAAGTTCAGAGGGAGCTCAAGGGTCCCAAGGCAATGCTCACACAGAGGGGGCAGAACTTAAGGGGTCTAAGAGTAGAGTGAAAGTGCTTATAGTTTGAAAAGGTTAAGTAAGAAAATAATTTTGGAAGAAAGACTTAATGGAAATATAACAAAAATTTTAACTGATGAAAATAATTCGAAAGAACATGAACACCAATCTCAGAACCAAGGCAGAGTTAGCATTACACAAGGACCCATAATGATCAAACAACCACAACAGGGGAAAGGGGATTTGTGGGACACATAAGTGCAGAGTACTGAACATGTAGCAGGTAGGAGCATGCATAAACAATCAGAGATCCTAAGGGTTCGGGGATCAACATGGTATATGATGAAACTAACATGGTAGTACAACTAGTTTAAGACAAGAGAAGATACTCTAATCTAATGTATCAAACATAAAAATGAAGATTCACATAAAGACAGATTTGGAGTACACAAAGACATGCTAGATGGAATCCAAGATCCTAGTTACATGTTGAACAATAGAATAGTAAGTAAAAGAAAATTAGAAACACAATGAACTGCATCAGTAATAGAAACATGTTGGTTTGAGAGCTGAAATATGAATTAGAACATACCAGTGAAGTGAAGAAAACACTAACACAAAGCAGAAGATAAGAGATGCACAATAGTTAGCCTTGGCTTGCAGCCGGCTGACTTAGAGTAGTAGCAAATAGAAGAGAGAATAGAGAGAGTAACAAGTTTTAGTTGTGAGAAAGAGAGTTGAACAGATTAGTTGTTCGTGTGTGCGCTAATGAATGAATAGAGTATATATACTGTTTGAAAGTAGGTGAAAATAAGGTAATAATTAGACTGCCCAGGAATTATGGAACTCAAAGAATCAATTAGTTGCAAAATCAGTACTAGTACTCCCTTAATTAAGGGAGTTAAATTTCAAACGGTCAGAACCGGTAACAAGTAAGGAAAGGAATCATGTATAATAAATAAGGAAAGATTTCGAACATAGTAAGCACAAAGTAGGAAATTGAGGTCAGGTACATAAGGTTTTAATTAAAACACTACTGTAAGAATAAATTGATAGTAAAATCAGTCATGTAATAAGGCAAGAAGTAACTAAAGGTCATAAAATTATTATCACAGGAAATCAATTAAAGGAAATCAATCACAGGAAATTAGGGATTCAAAAAGGAGTAGTACTGATTTAATAATCAACGTAGATTATGCAGAGTAAACACACAACGGCAGAGAATCAGAAACCCTAGTAATTAAAATAGGGTAAAATCACACGAAATTAGGGGTTTACACAGAACATGACATGAATCACTGAATAAGCATAATACAAGCAGGAAAGGTAAAGATTTAGAGGTATCGATGAACAAAAAATGGAGTAGAATCAAAGAATAAGCATGGGTAATAGCAGCTAGAAACCCTAACAAGCAATATAGGGTAAAACATCACGAAATCATAGAGTATTCAAGAGAACATAGTGATCATAATAGAAGAGATAAACATATTGTTGGAAACAAACTTAGAGCCACAGATTAAAGCCAAGACTTTAGGGTCTTTAACGAAATAACTCAGACATAGAAATGGAGAGGCTTAAACATAACGAAAATCACAAAATAACACTTAAAATCTGAAGGGAAATCGTTTTTGAAAAGGGGTTTGAAACTCTAGTTTTGAGAAATGAAGAGTCGTTTTAGAAAACAAGAAGATCTTTGAAGAAAACATGGAAAAACCTCAGAATACGTATAGATTTGTGAGAGATCTAAAAGGATCGGGAGGTTTAAAGTTAGGGTTTCCAAAGAGAACCTAGAAAGGAGAAGAGAATAACTCGAAATTGCCGGTTTTAACCGGAAAGTGTAAAGATCTTACTCGGATGGCCATGGGTAGCCGAAAAGATGGCATAAGACCGGAGATGGTGAGTGGACTGCCTCTGGTTCACTTGAAGGCCTCAAAACAGTGACACACATTCAAGGGGGGAGCCATAAGGTTGGTAGGTGGTTGAATCGCCATAGATTCCGGCAAGGCGATGCCCGGAGAAAGGCCAGGTCTACTGGAGGGATTTGAAGGGACGAGAGAGACTTGAGAGAGTTGAGGAGACAACTCAGAAGTGAATGAGAGGGAAAATGAGAGAGTGGGAGGGTAGTCATTAGGGTTTATATATGGTAAGGGGGATCTAGACCGTTGATTTGAATTAATCAACGGTTCAGATTGAGTGAGGGATTGGGCCGGGTAGGTTAATGTATTGGGCTTGGGGGTCTGGTCCAATTTAATTGGGTTAGGGGCTGGGATTAATTAGGCTGGAATTTAAATAAAGAATGGCTGTTTGTTAAATACCCATTAAAATTAGATAAATAATTAATAACAATAGTTAATAATCATATAAAATGAAATTAAGGCTAAAATAGGTGAAATTAAGGTAATTAATTAATATAGAAAATATACAAATGAATAATTATTGATTTAAAATGGCATAAAATGTACAATTAGGCTATAGTTGCAAAATTGTTGTAATTATAGCCAAATAATGCCAACTTGGCTAATTTGTGAAATTATTAATCCTAATAGGATTAAAAATGATATATTGAGCTAGGAAATATTTTGAAATTATTTGTAATGTAATTTATGAATAATTATAAAATACTAAAGAGATAGGAAAACAAATTGATAAAAATATGAAAAATTAGGGAAAAATACCATTCATTATGAAAAATGATTTTGAAGGTATATGTGCAAATTTAAAAAAAATATTTTGAGGAAAAATTGGGTATCAACACTCATAATACCCATACTCTATTACTGTGATAATCCCGCATCGAGATTTAACTAAATCCTTCACAAGCTCCTACAACACAACCCATATAATGCCTCAAATCATCTGCTAAGCTCGCATTCATCCTCGTGACAGTCAGGTCAACTTTCACCACCAATCCAAACTCAAATTGCAACACATATAACCCACTGGTAGAAACAAACTCTCCATAAAACATCATAAGGATCATACAACAATAGATTACCCCGCAGGTGATAACCCACCTGCTTAGCCTCGAATCGACATCTCCTAATACCATTTCACAGCCACAATTACTACGCAATGACTTAATCTTTTTGAGTCTGAAATCATCCACAAGACATGAGAATCTACTTCGTTCCACAAATAAACTACATGAAAGTTCCCTCATCACGATCGTAACTCAAGAATGAACAACACATCAAGATAGAATGCAAGCATCCAATAGTCCTTTTCACATCCCAAGTAAACTCTTTTCGCCACATCCAAACCATATGAACTCATACTGCGATCACGTCATACTCATCACATAGCCATCCAACCACTCACCAAGCCATAAATTCCACTCATAGGAACACTACTGGACATATAAGTCCAAAAGCACATGCTCACACAACTGAACCTACTGAGCCGAAGTTGTGGTCTAAACCTGGCCTCAAGTCCTCTAGACTGGCCCATCACCAAAACACAGAATACGCATCTCACACCTCATCCATGGAATTACAGGCCGTCGATGCACCTCTAATACCGAACGTTTACATAACGTACGAGTGAGCGAAAAGAATTCAAAGGGGTATGCTTCGAGCTGAATCAATGGCGCACGATAAAGAAAAAAGATAGGAATTTTATCCTAAAGGCCCTTTTGCCTCTTGAAGATAGGTATGGACGTCATCATTCTGATCCACAAGACTCTACTAGACACTTTCTCATGACTCGTAGATCCTATGAACCTAGAGCTCTGATACCAACTTATCACGACCCAAATTCAGCTAGTGGTGATGCCACTAACTCAACCTGCTAAGTAAGCCAAATTATAAACAACACAACTCAATTAAGATAAGAAAATTTAATAAATAGAATATCTGAACTTTCTATACAAAATCCTAAGGATTGGTAGTACAAATCATGAGCTTCTATGACTTAGAGTTTACAAAGATGGTATAAAATAAATATATCATCTATTCGTGATATACATAAATAGATTTATAAATCTAAAGACATCAAGAACAAGAAGGCATCGAAAACCAGAATGCATGTACATCTCCAATTCCAGCTCCCCCATGCACAACAATGTCAACTCAAAAATCTGCACGCAAGATCCAAAAGTGTAGTATGAGTAAACCGACCCCAAGTACTCAATAAGTAACATACCTAACCTTAGGTTGAAAGAAGTGACGAGATCAGAAAAATGGTTAGAGTCCAACATTAATAGCTGAAAACAACACGCAATAATATAATGAAAGTAGTACATGTGATAACTCAAAGACCTTATGATCAGCTCATTCATAATTAAAGAAGAATAGACACGCTTTTTCAAGTATGATAGAAAACCCAAATCTTCCACCAGATTTACCAAAATGTGTATATTAGAAAACTATGATTTTTCCAAAACTTCCAACAACAGATATGATATTTCATTATCAGATAGCATGAAGAAAGTACATCTCTATGCCTAAATGTCAATATGCATGTCAAGTCATCACTTAATACCATCTAGCACGAGAGATATGCATCTCAATGCCTACATGTCAAATCACTAATGTCACAACATTGTGTAGCATGAGGAAAAATGCATTTGTATTTCTACATGCCAAGTATGCATGTCAAATGAAAGTTTTCACGATTATAATCCAAGATATTCACACTCCCAGAGTACTCAATATGTCTGTCTCAAACTCCTACTCATCACACATAATCACTCAGCATTGTACGGTACTAGCACTTACTACCGGTATGTCAGACTCCGGAGGGGCGAATCCTGTCCAAGCGCTAATATAAAGCAAATATGGCCTGCTGCGGCGTTCAGCCCCATCCATAACAATAATAAATAAATCCTATAAGGCCTAGTGCAACGTCCAACCCGATCCATAATACTAATAATAATATATATAAAGCCAATATGTCCTGCTGCAACGTGCATCCCGATCCAAAATATCACTCACAACACGGGTCTCAGGCCCCAACCTAGTAATCAATCTCACTAGTCTCAAAGGATCTCAATCTCGTACCATTCACTCCAAACGATGATAACATGTGATTTAAGAATGAATGATGAACAAAGATGGACATTTGATACGCAGATGAAGAATCATGGTTGAATATATAATTACAGTTAGAACAGATAACTCCAAAATAATAAAAATAGCCTCATTAGGTCTCAACCGAGTAATTACATAGCCTAAACATGATCTATAACATAATTCATAGCTCATACAATCAACAAGTAGGGAGAAAATGGATGTAACAAGTTATAACAACAAAACAAGTCCGGTCACAGTCTAATAGTCAACTAGAATCACGATTTTCCCGGCGTACGCCTACACGCTCGTCACCTAGCATGTGCATCAACTCAATGCATCTTAACATAGTCTCCAGGGTCAGATACCCTCAAATCCAAGTTTATATATGTTACTTACCTCGAACAAGCCAAATACAATACCGAGCAAGCCAATCAATACTCTAGAAATTCCATACCGCGCATAACAACCTCTGACTGACTCGAAACTAACCAAAAGGAACTCAAATACATCAAATAATTTATAAGGAAACAATCCCAAATGATAAATGTCTAATGTTTACACATTTAATCAAAGTCAACTAAAAAGTCAAACTCGGTCCCGCACCTCGGAACCCGACAAAACTCATAAAATCTAACAACCCATTCAGTAAAGTTTCCAACCATACTAATTTCACTCAAATTCGACTTGAAATTGATGTTCAAAACTCATAAATTGACTTTATGAAAGTTTATACAAAACCCCCAATTTCTCTTTAATATTCATAATCCCAATGCCAAAATCAAAGATAGATTCATGAAATATAATCAAAACCGAGTTGAAAATATTTTCTCGAATCCATGTGGTAAAAATTGCCTCCAAAATCACCCAAATCTGAGCTCCGTAGCTCAAAATATGATAAGATGACCAAGACCTTCGAAATAGAGTACTTTAAACACGGCTCCAGAGATACCCTTTGCAATCGCAGTCACCAACCTCACGATCGTGGTTCAAAAATTTTCCAGCACACATTTTACCCTTCACGATCGCAGCCATATCCCCGGGATCGTGATGAACAAATTTCTGTTACCCTTACCGAACTCCTCTAGACAACCTGTAGTGTATCAGTCATAACATTTTGTACAGAACTCCAAATGACAAACAGATTGATTTTACTAAAAACTAGACACGAATGGCTAAAACTTTCATTTTTGGATTATCTCCAAATTCCTTATAGATTGCAAGATACAAGCTTCCAAATTCGAGTCAGTGAGAACATAATTTCTTCTTCGCGAATGCTAGAATTCCTCTGTGAACGCGATTAACATGTCTTTTTTCCCATTTTCTCTTCGAGAATGGAACCCAAAGTCCGCGATCGCGATTGTTTACCTTGAAAATGGTAATTACAATTATATTTCATTATATGGTTCTAAAAATACGTGATATATTTTAATACCAGTTGTTTAGGTAGTAGATGCTGAGTGTGAAGTGAGAAAAATGAAATAAGAGTAAAACGAAACGAGATTATGCAAACCAGGTAACGGAGAGACCGGTCTCGAGGGTGGTCGGAAGGGCCTCGAGGTCGAGCTTTAGAAGCTTGACTAGGGGCTATCGATAACAATATAACAATATAACAATATTGAATGCCTTAAGAATGACCTATTTATGATCAATAACAATTAATAAATGAAGAATAATTCAAGAACACAATAAATGAGAAGAAATAAATCAATGAAGTAATTGTAGAGAATGTTTTAGTTAGAGAGCAGGGGATGTTCTTGTTCTTGTATTGAATATCATGTGTGTTATAAAGTGACAAGGGTACCCTTTATATATGATGGGGAATCCCAACATATTACATGTGTAATTAATGCAAAGAGATATGGCTGGGATAGCCATTTAATGCCCGGTACGGGCTTGTACTATTTTGTATATTTTGTCAGCTTTAACCACGTTCCCCTTGGGAATTTCCTGTCTTTCCATGTTGACCTTTGATTTGTACTACCCGAGGTCGAGGACCTTCGATATGTACTACCTCGAGGTCAAAGACCTTCGATATTCCCCTTCGATGCCAAAACTTGAACCTTCGAGCCTTCTGAGCGTCGAAATGACCGTAAAATCGGGCTCTCCGATTTTAGCCGTATACAGATAGTCCCCGCGTTTCTTAGAATTAAGAGATAAGAAACGGTCTTGACCTTGCCTCTTCGACACTCATATTATGATGTCATTCCCTTCAGAGCATTGAAATGACGTGACATGAAAAGCTGCGCAGAGGTCACTATCAACACAATTCTCGAGAAGCCCATGAACCGTCATAGGTTCGACTCTTCCGCTTCAAGCATGACCAAAGGGCCTCTTTAAATACTACAATCACTTGCCTTTTCATAGTTTTGCATTTTCTTCATCTTCTCCAAACCTTCAAATTTCAACTAAGTGCTTCCCATTCTTATCTTCTGCCTGTGCACGTTTTTTCGTCATCTCACTTCAAAACTCGATAGTTATCATGGAAAAAACTTCCAAAACGGTTCCACAAAAGGAGGGAGCTGCTTCTTCATCACGGCCGTCTAAGGTCAAGTCATAAATTCCTCCTACAATTGAGCAATGCATCCTTGGACCTTTCGACACCATTTCTGACTTCACAATAGAAAAACCCCCTTCTACACCGGGTCGATGCGAGCCCATGTCCCGATACATAAGTGTAGTATCATATATATATAGAGGGTAAAACTTGACTGCCGCTGGGGGGAGGTAGCTCGAGCAGAGATCCCTATGGCTGACGAAAGCATAGTCACACACAAGGCTGGATTTCTTAGTGTATATACATACCCCTTCACCTTAGGCCCTGTCGATTCTTCTTCTCCACCGATTGACCCGGTGATTCTTGATTTTTGTCATCAATACCGAGTGACACTTGGTAAGATGTATCCTTCTTTTTGGAGGATTGTATATATGTTTTGACATATCACCAACATGGTCGAGGGAATGACTTTCACCCTCGACCATTTGATCAGGTTGTACAACCCTCAACTCGTCCGCAGGGGTCTTATTAAACTGCACCGCCGATCCACCAAAGTGCTCCCCGCCTGCATCGACGAGGATAGATATCGGGGATGGATGCCCCGATTTTTTAGAATCATAACTTCGGACATCATCCCCGCTGATAGAATGCCATTCCCGGAGGAATGGAATATGAAACGTAAGTACCCCTGAATTGAGCATGCTTTGCTGTCTCTTTCTCTTTCGACTGATTTTCTTCTAATTGTGCAGCCACTGTTTGGTTTTTGGCGCGGTTGAGGACCTTCCAGGGTGGATCAAATTCTTAGACTCCACTTTCCCATACAACAAATGCGTATATGGCATGAGCTGGCCAAAACACAATGGCAGGCTAAGAACCATGGTACGCTCTTGTTGTTATTGTTTTTTCATTCTTCGTAAGAACTTTTGATGGTGATGTTTTTTGACATAACATGTTTGTGCAGGCCTTGTTGAAGGCATGTTTATGAGGTCGCCCCCACCTGGTGAGGAAGAGGCCTCGAAGACCACCAAGGATAAGAAAAGGAAGAAAGAGGCCTCGGTGGTTTGTCTCCAAAATCAAAAAGGCCAAAGGCTCGGAAGCCTAGGACCGATGCCACAGTCTTGTCTTCAACTGTCGCTGAGATCCTGCGGGCCGAGGAATAGAGCAATGATTCCCGCCCTTTGGTACAAAGGGAAAAATGAAGCGTCGAGGCTTCAAGAACTGTTGGGCGGTCTTCCACTTAGGGGCGGCCGATGCGGACCCGCCATTCGTAGAGGAGACCCTAGAGGAGGGTTTGGGAACAATCCCCGATACGCTCATCGGACATGGAACACTCTATGTTGAGGATCTTGGAGGGCCTGCTACTGGAGCTTTCCGAGGTCGGGAAGAAGCCTCGATGGAGGCTGATATTGTTGGTGGACTTCATTCGGGCCCGTCATTTTCTCCAGGGGAGATACGGGATGCTCAAGTGACTACTTCGAGGGGGTAGATGAGGAGACCGATGTTGATTCCCCTGTTGCTCTCTAGGAAGCCGAGAGGCTCCAAAATCAGGTGACATTTGAGAAACAATATGTTATTCTTTGATTTTCTATTCTTGTTTTCTGACTTCCCTTCTCTGTGTCGCAAGTCAAGAAGTTGTATGATCAAGCCTTCTCCAAGATGAAAGATGAGTTAACTCAATGTGGAGAGGAGCTTGAGAAGATTATGTCGGAGTCGGTCGAGTTGGAGGCTTTATGCGCTCTAAAGGATGAGGAATTGACCAACCTTCGGGCAAGCTCAGAGAGAGCACTTCGGGAGAGGGCCGAATTCTCCGAGCAGGTAGGTCGGTACCCATATTTTTATATTTAGCTGCAATGCTTGGTGTTGATTGACCTACTTTCCGCTTTTCAGATTAGGTAGAAGGACACCCTGGTGGAGCGCCTTCGAGAGGAGGTTGTGGCCAAGGACGCCAAAATCCTAAAGATGGCTCGGCTGAATCACGCCGTGACTTCGAAGAGGGAGGTTCTTCGGGGGAAGCTATCCTCGATTCAAGACGTTCTCCGAGGTGCTCAGGAAGAGGCTGCTGCACTATCTGTGGCCAAGTTTGAGGGCAATGAATATGTCTCCTCATACAAGAGAGATGCTTCTGCTGTGAATGATCGGTCCAGGGAGATATCCGAGAATGCCGGGCTGAAGCTGGATCGGGCAGTTGCTTATGCCCGTGCACAATCTAGGAGGCAATACCTCAAGGAAGTGAGCGCCAAGGGTGTCGATCTATCTGCTGAGATCAAAGAGGCCAGGGCCCTGGAGGAGGAATTGGTAATGCCGAGTACATCGGATGAGGGCTTTGAAAGCGGCTCGGACAACAGCGAAGGCGAAGAGTGATTTTCCTCCTTTTTTGATTTTTCCTTTTTCTGTATATGGGACCCTTCAGAGGAATTTTTGTAAAAAACACCTCTGTAAATATATTTTTTGAAATAGAATATCTTTTGTCACATATCGCACAAACTTTGTCCCGTAATGTTTATGCAACAATTGACTTTTATGCTTCGATTCTTAGCTTCCCCGGAACTCGCACTTGCAATAGTAGATCCCCTTGAGATCGTACACCTTCTCAAGGCTAGGTTGGGATGCGACCTTCGATCCCTCGAATGCCCTGTGACGGTATCATTTATGTGACGTGATCGTGAAGTGACCGAGGTGGCCCTACCGATACACTTTCCCCAGCGTTATGATGTATTTGTCATAAATTGAATGGCCTTCAAAGTAGTTGGTTAGCCACCTTTCGCTCTCTATATATTCTTGCTTCTTCTTTATTTTAACTCTTGCATCTTTGCAAAAACTTAGATTTCCTTTCAACTTTCTCATCCCTTTCCCATTTTTTGTGAAAACTGCTTTCGTTCCTTTCTATTTATCTCTGCTTGAGTAGTTATGGCTGCCGTGCCCGAATTTGTTCACCAAGAAGAGGGAAATTCTTCCTCTTCTTCTAGCCTGGCCGGTGGTACACCGCCGACATATAGTGAGCTGACCTCGTACTGCTTCGCTCTGAAGAAAGACTTTCCATTAGAGAAACCCTTTGATGCCTCGAGCCATTGAGAGCATGATTCGAGGTTCGTCCGATCAATAGAAGAAAACTACCTCGAGGCCGTGAGGAGAGACTGTGGCTGGGGGGAAAATGTGATGCTGTAGATACCCTCTTGAGAAGAGAACGTCATGACTTATGTAGAGGGATTCCAGATCATGTATACGTACTCGTTTACATTAGGCCCCCTCGACCGACTTGAGCTCAAATTCTGCAAAAGGTACTGAGTCACCTGGCATAGATTCATCCATCCTTTTGGCGGATAGTGCTGATGATGAGGTATTTTACCGATAAGGCTGAGCTCGAATATACCCTCAGCCACCTTATTAGATTATATCAGCCTCAGCATTGTCGAGGCCTGAGTGCGTTACGACGTCAGTCCACCAGGCCTTTCATTACCGGCGATGATGAGGACCGAAACAGAGGATGCATGAGTTGGTTTGTTCGAGTGAGGACCGTCGATATCATTCCAGCAGAGTCCTGCCATTTCCCAAAAAATAGAAGTTCAAACGTAAGTGCCATGTCGTACCTTAGTGTCTTTTGATCTTATCGATTTATAAGTGTTTATTTTTCTTTTTTTTAGCGGTCCCATGGGTACTGGGGGAGGTCCCCGATCTTGCGGACTAGACTCGGAGGCTGGCAGCTTCCTCAACATATGACAAATGCAAGTGGTGTGATCTCTCGAAGGGAAGATGGGAATAAAATCACCACGGTATGAGCCGTGTGGTATGCCTTTTGATGAACGTTTCCTTTTGTGTGTACTAACTCTGTCACTGCAGGGGTTGGTGGGTTTTCCGAAATGAGACCGTGCCCTTTCGAGTAGAGGTAAGGCCCGAGGGAGGACAATAAGAGAAAAAGATCCTCTATAGATGAGGACATTCTCGATGAGTCGGGGCCTTCTCGGAGACCTAAAGGAGATGTCGTTGCTGAGAAGAGTTTTATATACGTCTGTCATTCTGCGGACATCAGCTCTCCTCGTGAGGATGATTCTTTTTCTACGGACCGAGCTGGGGGCCCTTCCGAGGCTGCTGATTCTGTCAGGCCTAAGACCTTTAATTTCGAAGAAGAGGTTCCCTAAGAGAGGAAGAGCAAGAGTCCTCCACCATCGTCTGCTTCTGCCCTTGAAGGTACTTCGAGGGATGCTCAAGACCAGGGGCTGCCCAGACCAAGTGATGTTTCGAGTGGGCATACCCCTATTGAGAGCGGTTCAACTGGGGCCGATGGGGCATGGCCAGTAGATGCATGTTCAAATTTTAAGGAGGCATAACGGCTCTGTTCTAAGGTGATTTTTGATCGGCCTTGCTGGCTTTCTAGCTATGAATCTTCATTCTTTGAGCTGAAGTTTCTCTTTTGTAGGTTTTTAACAAACTCAAGTTTGAGCTGCTTCGCTATGAGACCCAGTTGCGGGAAGCTTTGGGTAAGGAAAAATATCTCAAGATTCTTTGCAATAAGAAGACAAAAGAGTTGATATATCTTCGGGTGGAGATGCATCTGATTCGGAATTGTGAAGGCAATCTCGAGCGTCTCGTAACCCTTAGACTAAAGGGGTACGTGCTTCCTTTCTTGCTTTTAGGAACTAATGCTCTGGTGCTTCAGCTATAGGGAAAGACAGAAGCGTTGGAGCGCCTTTGTGGCGAAGTGGGTCAAGTTAGTTCTGAGTGCCAAGCGTTGAAGGCGCATATAAGAGTACATGTTACGGCCCAAAGGAATGCTTTGGCCAAACCTGTTGCCCTCGAGATACAACTTCGTAATGCATGAGAAGATAGCTCAATTCAGTCGAGCAAGATTTTCGAGCTCGAGACTGATCTTCTAAATATGAAGGCCGAGGTCGTGGACGCCCGGGCTGAAGCTGAAGAAGTTCGAGTGAAGGCCAATAAGAAGGTGGCCATTTATTTGAAATATGCTGCTGATGCTCGGGCTAAGCTGAGAGGAGCTTTTGACAGAGAGATGAGGGGCAATGAGTATGCCCGTTGCAAGTCTCGGAGGGAGACCCTCGAAGAGATACATGCTAGGGGCTTTGACCTCTCGAAAGATATAAAGCAGGCCGAGGCGGACGAGATCGACGCTATGTTTTTCCTTTCTTCTTGAGCTGATGCTAATATTTGAAGGCCGCCGTGGGAGGTGGTCCGAGGGGCCTTTGAGGGAGCTGGTCCCGAGAGTAGACTAGATTTTCTACTTTGTTGTTTGCATAAGACTCTTGTGGGAGTGTTGTAAATATGTATTTGTAATGCACACACACACACACACACACACACACACATATATATATATATATATATATATATATATGAAAGATTCTTTGGTTTGATTTGCTTGCCGATAGTTAGCTCGATGAATTGGACTTTGAGATGAAACCCTAGGGGTCATAAATTGGCCCTGAGGTTTTTTAAGCTGGAGACTTGGGATCTTATGCTTTAGGTCGGTAACCTTCGATGTAGCTGGCGACTTGGGCTCTGACCCATTTTGGCCCTGAGGTTCTTTAATTGACCGTATCAGGCTTATTCTCCGAGTCGGGTTTCGACTCGAGCTCAACGGCCCTCAGGTTTTCAAATCGGCCCTGAGGCGCTTTGGGTCGGTATGACTTGTAGCTGGCGACTTGGGCTCTTACGCGTAAGGTCGATACGACCTTTAATGTAGCGGGAGACTTGGGATCTTACGCTTTTTTGGCCCTGAGGCACTTTGGTTAACCATTTCGGGCTTAGTCTCCAGGTTGGGTTTCGACTCGAGCTCAATGGCCCTCAGGTTTTCAAATCGGCCCTGAGGCACTTTGACCTGTAGCTGGTGACTTGGGATCTTACGCATAAGGTCGATACAACCTTTAATGTAGTGGGCGACTTGGGCTCCTATGCTTTTTTGGCCCTGAGGCACTTTGGTTAACCATTTCGGGCTTAGTCTCCGAGTCGTGTTTTGACTTGAGCTCAACGGCCCTCAGGTTTTCCAATCGGCCCTGAGGCGCTTTGGGTCGGTATGACCTATAGCTGGCGACTTGGGCTCTTATGCGTAAGGTCGATACGACCTTTAATCTAGCGGGCGACTTGGGCTCTTACATTTTTTTGGCCCTGAGGTGCTTTGGTTAACCATTTCGGGCTCAGTCTCCGAGTCGGGTTTCGACTCGAGCTCAACGGCCCTAAGGTTTTTAAATAGACCCTGAGGCGCTTTGGGTCGGTATGACCTGTAGCTGGCGACTTGGGCTCTTACGTGTAAGGTCGATACGACTAGCTGGAGACTTGGACTCTTAGGCTTTAGGTCGGTACGACCTTTGATGTAGTTGGCGACTTGGGCTCTTATGCTTTAGTTCAGTACAACCTTTAACCGGTTCTTTTTGAATTTTTTCAAAGTAATTGGAGGCCTGTGATTTTACGGCAACATTCAGACGTCTCCGAGTCGCGTTAGTTTGGCCGGAGCTTTATGACGGTGGTCATTGTATTTGGCCGTAGCCTTTTAGTCCCCGAGTGAGATAGCCACGACGTCTATATCGAGGGTATGACTTCTTGGTATTACAAGTTCTATATATAGCCTTGAATTGGATATGGGGTTTATGCCTTTTTTAAGGTCTTACAAATTTGTGCATTCCTTGTTTGAGGTCTTACAGTTTTGATGTTATCTCATGGAGGGCTTACGAGTTTGAAGTTGCCTGCCCTGAGGTCTTACGGCTTCGAGTTAGATGACTTGATGAGCCGACTGTCGAGAAAAGTCCCCGAGTCGGAGTTGATATTGCCTCGAGGAGGGCTTATGAGATTGAAGTTGCCGGCCCTGAGGTCTTATGGCTTTGAGTTTTTGGTGACTCGATGGATTAACTGTCGAGGATAGTTCTTGAGTGCTTGATAAATTTTTGGCCCTAGGGCTGTCTTTTGTGAAAATGGCAAACTTCTTTAATGTGCGAAATGTTTTGATGGTAGAAGGTACTTCTCTGATTACTTGGTATAAGTACACATGTTTTTACCATCGAGGGTTCAATTATTCTATGCGGACATGGTTCATTTGACCGTTTGGTCCGATACATCATTCTCCTGTCGAGACCCTCATTGGCGTATTTCAGTGATTTCTTGGGGGGATGCCCCTCAGTATTCGAGGTTTATCGAAGAGAAACCTTGAATACTTGGTGAGTTCTCCTTAGCTAGCATATGGATGTTGCCTCGTTAAAAACCTCGTCGGGAAAACCCTTTTGGGATAAAATCTGACGTGAAGGAAAAAGAGCGCAACACATGCTTTAAAACCTAAGGCCTTCGAACTGGGGCGTGCTTTGAATCCTTTCAATCAAAGACCTACACACAGGTTAGCATAAAGTGTGATGGAGTTCGAGCCTTGATATGCTTTGGTTATATGTTTCGAGGACGCGGCACAGTCCTTTGTTCCTACGAGGATGTGGTTCGTGATTGTTACTCTGCTGTTTGCTTTGTTTTGGCTCCTTCGATGTAGAAGGTGTCGGTTCCACATTGTGAACTGCGAACATTTCTTTCTCTGCGTGCTGCTCTCCATATACTGATTTTACTCCATCCTTGGTGGGAAACTTCATCATTTGATGAAGGGTTGACGACACTGCCCTCATATTGTGAATCCATGGCCTTCCAAGCAATTCATTGTACCTCATGTCACCTTCGATGACATGAAACTTGGTATCCTGAATTGTGCCGGCCACGTTGACTGGGAGGATGATTTCCCCTTTCGTTGTTTCGCTTGCCATGTTGAATGACAATCCACATGATCTAGAGTAATAAGAAAGAGTGACAATCCTAAATTCCCTGTAGCCTCCTTTTTATAAGTGTGGTGCACGACACACCCATAAACAAGACTCTACTAGACACGACTTGTAGACTCCCTAGGACAAAACTGCTCTGATACCACTTTTTTCACGACCCAAACCGATGGGCCGTGACGGGCACCCGGTATCTTACTCAACCGAGCACCAATGCAACATATATTTCTTATTAAATCATCATATACACGTGACATACGAGCCTAATAGGCCAACATAATCATTTATAAACGCAAAACATAGGCCGACAAAGCCGTACAATCTTTCACGCACACGGCATATGTCTACAAGCCTCTAAGAGTATATAAATGTCGTAAAGGTCAGGACAGAGTCCCGCCATACCAAACAACACACATCTAAATCATACTAACCACACAAGCAACTCCGAAGCAAATGGAATGCACCAACATCTTCCGCTGAGCTGATAGCCTATTTGGAGGGCTCTCGACCTGTCTATCAGGACCTGCGGGCATGAAACGCAGTGTCCCTAGGAAAAAGAGACGTCAGTACGAATAATGTACCGAGTATGTAAGGCACATAAATAAATACATAAGAGACATGGATGACATATAGAGTACATGACTCAACATGTAAGTCTGAATAAATTTGTAAATTATAAATTACTTTTAGCGTCATACATATGCGTATGAATGTCATGTCGTGCATAAGTACATGTTTCATAACATCATCAGCCTCTGAGGTCATCCCATCATATCATAAAGGCCACTGTGAGAAAAATCATCATCATATACCAGCTGATCAGGTGGTGGTGCGTATATAACACCGTAACCTTTCCCATATCCCATATATATATATACATATATACACGTATATAATGCCGTTTGAATCATATTTCAGCCACTGTGGGCAACATCATCATCATATACCAGCTGATCAGGTGGTGGTGCGTATATACGCCATAACCTTTCCCATATCCCATATACATATATACGTGTATATAACGCCATCTGGTCATGGGTCAATGTACATGAATTCAATGCATAAAAGGAAGTTAATAAAATCTTTCGGGGCTTCGTAAGACCATTTTTCCTTTGAGTAATATCATAAAGTAAACTCTTTTCAACTTTCATATCTTTCTGAGACCCATGAACAGATGATAAAATACTATGACACATGGAAATTCAAGAACATAGATATTTCTAATACTTCTATGAATAGAGTCACTTATGGAATTTGCGCATTTGCATGTTTTGTTTGTATTGCATGGATCATGCCAAAAGAAAGAAGGGATAGCCTTAACATACCTGGAGTAGGAACAAATCCGTATAATTATCCCTTTGGAAACATTTGTGGAATGAATTTAGAACCCAAAAATCGTATTAAGCTTCTGCCCAATTTGTTCCAGCTTCTTTAAAGCTTATGAACGAAAATTTTGGCCTAGGATGCGTTGAAAGTTGGAACGAAATCATTTTGAATGAAACTTGTTTTTGAAATGAAATTTGCTTCTGCTTCATGAATGACCCATGTTCTGATCCTAAATGGAATAAGATTCCTACTAAAGTTACATTTTACCTTAGGTGGCCACATGGATTTAATGACTTATGAGTCATGTTTAGCCATTGTGGCTTTATGCCATGTAGGAGGGTGGTTAATTTTATAAATTTTTATCCACTTATTAGTTAACTGGGTAATGTCGCGTTACCCAATAATTAACCAATTACCCATATAATTAAGAATGATCTTAATTTACCTAAAAATACTACTCATTTTTAATATACTTTATATGTCACTTTATCATGGCCATATGGTACCTTGTATGGTACTAGTTCATAATTATTGGGTATTAACGCTTGACCCGTATTTTACCCCCTCATGCCAAACATGAATGAAAATTCATTTTCTTTGACTTGCTTCCCCTTTGACCTTCACGAATTTATTCATCCCCTTGAAATAGCATAATCCTTATAATCTCCAAATAATCTTTTACTTGGACTGATGCCAATTACCTTATGACAAATTCAACGTACAATACTACAGGGTGCAACATCGTCGTAATTTATTACTGCAGAGCATAACATCGACGTAATACTGGGGGGCGTAACAAATGCAGTCTTTCAGTCAGTGTAGCTTATTTCGGAATATTATAACAGCCTTTTTATATAAACCCATTTATTCTTCTTTAAAAATTTTTGAGTTAATTAATTCTTTTGTTAAAAAGGATCCTAAGAGAACTGTGTGGGACAAAATTATAAATGGCATATATGATTGGTCATATAATCGTGCTTACATAGATGCTTTTTATACAAGATTCTTTGTTGGTGGGATAAGAGGATTAGCTGAATTTACTCATTTTTTTGATCGACGAGTAATTGATGGGATGACTAACGGGGTTGGGGTTATTAGTTTCATTGTAGGAGAAGGTATCAAATATATAGGGGGCGGACGCATCTCTTCTTATCTTTTCTTGTATTTAGCTTATGTTTCAGTCTTTTTATTNTGTATCAAATATATAGGGGGCAGACGCATCTCTTCTTATCTTTTATTGTATTTAGCTTACAAGAAAAGAAGAAGAAAGTGGCTTAAGTCATCGCTTCCAATCCGATAAAGGGCTTTTTTCTTTTCGACGCAAGTCCGTCCCAACAATTGTTGAAGAGGATATAAATATGAATATGAAAAAAAAGGTAACCGCTTGGAGAGTCATTTTTTAGTTTTTAAGTGGAATGTTCATTATCATAATAAGTAGTCGATTAAGAGAACATCTATCTCACCATGACGGACCTATTCCAACTTTTGAAATCAAAATATGGCCCCGATATAAATAAAGTCAACTCCCGGTCAAACTTCTCAACCTTCCAAACCTTCACTTTTTAACTTTTGCCAACTCAAGCCGAAACGACCTACGGACCTCCAAATCAACATCCAGATACGCTCCTAAGTCCAAAATAACTATACGGAGCTATTGGAATAGTCGAAATTAAATTTGGGAGTCAAACTATGGTCACATAACCATGATATAACATAGAGGAGGCAATAAATAGGGGATTGGGGCTAAAATAAGCTAAACGATCGACCAAGTTATTACAATTGTGGACCATTGATGAATTAGATCAACGGTCCAGATCATTTTATGTTTCCTTTGTGAGTGATGAAGATAGGTGACGTGGCATTATTTATTGGATTAGAATGGGTGGTATGGATTGCCAACTTGGATATATAGGGTGGGTTCTGTTAGGTTTTAGTTTAATGATGAAAATAATATATTTGCTCTTGGTATAGGAACTCAAGGAAAGCATCCACGATTGAAGGAATCAATCAAAGGGAATCAAGGAAAGCGTCCAAGACTGAAGGAATCAATTAAGACAAAGATATCAATCCAAGATTGACTGAAGCGAAAAAAGAGTATCACAAATTTTGCAAGATGATCAATCAAGTTGCTATTTCTGGAAGGACCAAGATTCAAGGAGAAAATCTGGTGCTATAAAGACATGAAGAAGGAAAGTCATTAAAGTCCTCTCATCAAAAAAGAGCAACAACAGAATAACCTTATTCTTGGAAAGAGTCAATTTCTTTCCAAGGATTAAATCTCTTGGGTTGGCAAATCTCTTAAGCAAACAGCCTCCAACAAAGTATTTACACATCTTTGTGTCTTAGAATGATATACTTTGGTCTAACCAAATACCCTCTCTTTGTTCTACTGCAAAAAAATATTTTAGCTCTTCTAGATCTGTTGTGTAATAAGTTAGAGAAGAAAGAGAGAAAAATATTGGTGAGGTATTGTATCAAAGAGAAACGAGTGACATAGAAACTGAGCCGTTGGTGCAAACCACACCATTCACTGTGTACTCGAAAAATATATTAACTGAAAGAGAACTCCCTTGCAACCCAAGGGAACTGGACTAGGATTCACATTGAATCCGAACCAATATAAAAATTCTGGTGTCTTTAATTCCTGCATTTTATTTCTGCATCTTAAATTCTACTTTTCGTATTATCTCGTTATTACATCTAACCAACTAACTGGAAATCTAGGCAACTTATAGCGGCTAAAATTTAAAAATAGACAATTCACCCCCCCTCTTGTACTTTCAATTGGTATCAGAGCAAGGCTCACATTTTTTCTTTTTGCTTAACAACTTGTGAGAAAAGATCATGGTAAATCAAGTCCGGAGCACTCTTTTAGGAAGGAACATCGCATGTAAGGCCACCATACTTCAATGGAAAACATTTCTCTCACTAGAAAGTGCGTATGAAAATATATACAAACTCTTATGAAGTTAAGGTTTGGAGAGTTATCAAAAAAGAGAATTACCTACTACCAGTTGCTGCTCAACCTCCCGCCGATCCTGAAGATATAGATGAATACACTGATGAACAAATGGTGATTGTGAAAGTTAATGCTAAAACTAGAAATATGCTTTATAATGCTATAAGTGGTGAAGAATGTGAGAAGATCTCAAGTTGTGATACAGCCAAAAAGATGTGGGATAAACTTGAAGTTACTTATGAAGGAACCAGTAAAGTGAAAAAACCCCATATCAATATGTTGGTCCATGACTACGAACTTTTCCAGATGAAAGAAGGAGAATCTATTGAAGAAATGTCTGCTAGATTTAGCAAAATCATCAGCGATCTAAAAGCTTTTGAAAAACCCTACTCAAGTGGTGATCAAGTTAGGAATATTCTGAGAAGTCTGACCACTACTTGGAAGGCAAAGGTAGTTACCCTTGAGTCACAAGATTTAAATAAATTATCATATGATGAACTTTGAGGAGAACATATAGCTTTGGAGAAAAATCATATCAAGAAAATAAGAAGAAAATAGTTGCTTTCAAGGTTACAACTGATAGGACAGAAAATGACATTGATGACGACCTTGAAGCTCATCAAGAAGAAATTGCCATGGTATCAAGGAACATGGATTTTTTAATGAGAAGATACAGGAATACTAAAAGAGGCAGAATACCACCCAGGTGAACTTGGCAATATAATGAACAAGATAAAAATGATGGCAAATGTTATGAATGTGGAAGATTCAGGCATATTCAAGATGAATGTCCTGAGCTTAAAAGAAAGGTCTCCATAGGATTTAACAAGAACAAATCATTTGGAAGCTGGAGTGATGAAGATAGTTCAGAACACGAAGAGATAAAAAATATATGCTTCATGACAATCTTGGAAAACGACATGAACAAGCTCTAAGGGTGCTGGGCAGACGAGGACATCTTAGATGATGATTGCAAACATGACAACGAGAACTGTTTCATGGCACGAGGTGAAACAAGCGAGGCAAGACCTTATGATTGTGAAAGATGTAATGAATTTCATGATATTATTGACCTTACTTTGAAAGAGTCTCACAAAATGATGAATGAAATAAAGAGACTCAAGAGAGAAATAAAAGACTGGAAACTCAAGCTGGAAGTATGCGAGATTGAAAAAGAAGTACTTCAAGATGAATTTGATGAGTTGCAAATGCAACTCAATGGCATGCGCAAATTCACCAGTCATAGTTCTATAAAATCGCACCAGGCGACTTACAAGTCAACTAGAGAAGGACCAGCCAGAACAGAATCCACTAGTACTAACACAAATGGGATATCCAAAAATGGATCAAGTCCCACGTGTCACTACTGTAATGAAAGTAGAAATAAATATTCCTTTTGTCGATTTCGTAAGTCAAATGTCTAAGGATGGATTTGGAAACCCAAAAACAATCCTGAATCTAGTAATACTAACCAACAAGGATCCAAGCAAGCTTGGGTACCTAAAAAGAAGTGATAATTATGTTTTGCAGGAACACTGCAGAAGGAGTCGCAAAGGAAAATGGTACTTGGGTAGTGCGTGTTCCAGTCACATAGCATGTGACAAAAATTTGTTTAAGGAAGTTACAAAATAGATGGAGGAAATGTTAAATTTGGTGATGACTCAAAAGGAAGATAGTTGGTGCCGGAACAGTTCCCTTCAATAACAACTGTGATATCATTGAAGTTTATCTTGTTGACAGAATTAACTACAACCTTCTGAGTATAAGACAACTATGGGACTCAGGGTATGAAGTAAAGTTTAAGAAAACAGGCTGTGATATTGATGATGAGACAGGTAAAATAATCCTCTCAGGTAAAAGGTATGGAAATGTCTATATTCTTGATGGTTTTGAAAATATAAATGGTCATATCTGCTTAACATCCATATCTGATGATCCTTGGTTATGGAATAAGAAACTTGGTCATGAAAGCATGCATTTGATAGAAAAACTTTCTAAGCATGATTTAGTTATTGGTTTGCCCAAACTCAATTTTTTTAGAAATCATGTATGTGATGCATGTCAGGTTGGTAAACAAACTAGAAATTCTTTCAAAAACAAAGATGTTGTATCTACCTCAAAACCCCTACAATTGCTTCATATGGACTTATTTGGACCTACTAGAACTGCTAGCATAGGAGGAAAACGATATGCATTTGTTATTGTTGATGATTACTAATGTTTTACTTGGGTGATTTTTCTATCTCACAAAGATGACACTTTGAAAAATTTTGAGATCCTCTATAAAAGGTTGAAAGAGAAATGGGGTATCCTATTACAACTATTCAAATCATCACGGAGGAAAATTTGAAAGCAGAGCATTTGAAGATTTCTGCAATGATCAAGGATACACTCACAATTTCTCTGCTCCAATGTCACCCCAACAGAATGGAGTTGTTGAACGGAAAAATAGGACCTTACAAGATATGGCGAGAACCATGATACTAGAATATTCACTCCCAAATCACTTCTGGGCAGAAGGAGTAAGTACAACATGTCACATTCTCAATCGATGTCTCATCAGACCCATCCTGAAGAAGACTCCTTATGAACTGTGGAAAGGTAAACGACCCAATATAAGTTACTTTCATCCGTTTGGAAGCAAGTGTTTCATTCATAACAATGGTAAGGACAATCTTGGAAAATTCGATCCAAGAAGTGATAAAGGTATTTTTCGGGGTTATTCACTAAATAGTAAATCCTTTAGAGTCTATAATAAATGCACGGTGTGTGCAGAATAAACAATACATGTTGTATTTGATGAGAATAACACTTCGGCTGAGAAAGGAATTACTGCAGGTGATGAAGATCAAACGTGGCAAATTCAGGAGACAAGAAAATCTTAAGAGTTGACTAATAAACCTAATGGTATGATAGAATCAACTAATGAGATCAGCAACAGTCAACCAGAATCTCCAAAAGAGTCAACTACTAATGCAGTTCGCCAAATAAATGGAGAAGTGAATCGGAATATCCTCAAACAATCATCATAGGAGATCCAAGCGAAAGAATGAAAACTAGGGGAGATCTTAAGGAGAAAGTAAATATAGCATTGATTTCCCAGATTGAGCCAAAGAAAATAGCGGAAGCTCTGAGAGACTCAAGCTGGCTGCAAGCAATGCAGGAAGAGCTAGATCAATTCGACAAAAATCAAGTATGGAAACTGATGCCCAAACCTGAAAATGCTCCTGTAATCGGAAAAAATGGGTTTTGAGAAATAAGCTGATTGAGGATGGAAAATTTTTGAGAAACAAATACAAACTAGTTGCTCAAGGATACTCACCACAAGAAGGAATCGACTATAACGAAACCTTCGCTCCAGTAGCTCGACTGGAATCTATACGAACCCTTCTTGCATATGCATTCTTTAAAGGATTCAGGCTATTCTAGATGGATGTTAAAAGTGCCTTTTTGAATGGTTTCATTGAAGAGGAGGTATACGTGAAACAACCCCCTAGATTTGAAGATTCAAAGTTTCCCTTCCATGTGTATAAACTGACCAAAGCGCTATATGGACTGAAACAAGCTCCATGAGCATGGTACGAAAGACTTAGCTCATTTCTCATTGATAACAAATTTACAAGAGGTAAAGCAGATACTACTCTGTTTATTAAAGATCATCAGAAGGTAATCTCATTATTAAGTTTATGTTGATGATATTATTTTTGGTAGTACTAATCCTCTTTAGTGCAAGGAATTTTCAAATCTTATGCAAAGCGAGTTCAAAATGAGTATGATGGGAGAACTAACATTCTTTCTTGGACTTCAAATTGAACAATCTGAAGAAGGAACGTTTATATGCCAAACTAAATATACAAAGGAATTGATTCAAAAGTTTGTTATGAGTAATGCTAAAGCTATTGGCACACCAATGAGTCCTTCAAAAAGTCTCGACAAAGATGAACAGGGAAATCCTGTTGATGAAACTAAGTATCATGGGATTATTGGCTCACTTCTTTATCTAACTGCTAGTCAACCGAATATTATGTTTAGTGTCTGTAAATATGCCAGGTTTCAGTCAGCTCCTAAAGAATCAAATTTGACAGCAGTAAAGAGAATTATTCTATATTTTATTGGAACTGTCTCTCATGGATGATGGTATCCACGCTCTAACAATTTTAAACTAGAAGGTTTTCAGATGCTGATCTTGCAGGTGATAAGGAAGACAGAAAAAGCACTAGCAGAACGTGCCAATTACTTTGAAAGGCATTGATATCTTGGAATAGTAAAAATCAAGGATCGGTTGCATTCTCCACGATTGAGGCTGAGTATATCGCTATTGGACAATGTTATGCACAATTACTATGGATGTCTCATCAACTGGATGACTATGAATTATTCTTTAAACCTATACCAATTTTCTATGATAACTATAGTGCTATATGTCTCTTTAAAAATCCTTTGCATCATTCTAGGGCAAAGCATATAGACATCAAGCATAATTTTATTAGAAATCATGTCCTTAAAGGAAACATAGAACTATCTTTTGTTGGAACTACTGATCAATTAGCGGATATTTTTACTAAGCCTTTACTACATGATAGATTCTATTTTTTAAGAGAACCACTTGGTATTATTTGAATTAATCACTAATATTAGGACCTATGTGCTATTTTTATTTTCTGTATGCCTAATGTTTAATTTATTTTTTAATCATTAATTGCTCCACCGAATTCCCTCTATTTTCTTCTTTTTTCACATTAGTTGCACAGTTCAAAGAAGGAAAACCAATCATCACGTCTGATCAAGTGACACCCCTTCTTTTTCTGTACTCAACCGTCAGAAACCCTCTTTTTAGTGCCCGAACCTCTTTTCAATCTCCATCGTTCCCATCGCTTAGAAACTCTCTCCAAAAGCTTTCTCCAACCAAAGCTCTCAATGGACAAACACTCTAAAAATCCCTTTGCCTCTACCAGAAAGGGTACCCGCCCCAGAGAAAAACCCCCTTCTCATCCTCCAGAACAAGTAGACCTAGAGTCCGACCATTCGGAAGGTTTTTCCTCCTCTCAGGCTGACCTCTCAGATCATTCTCATACTTCAGGAGAAAAAGCCTTGGCAAAATGACCTATGGAAGACCCCCCTGAATCCTTTACTCCTAAGAAGTCGAAAATAGATCTCTCTAGTTCCTAAGAGTTTGACCTAAATTTCTGGGATTCTCCAAACATGGATTTTTTCATTACTTTGAAAGACAAGACAATCGCTCATGGGAGGGTAGTACACCTTGATGTCATGGAAGCCCTAAATTGTAAGGTAAAAGATCTGTTTGTTTATCAAGGCTGGTTAAAATTCTTTTCTGTTCCTCCCCCTAAAAGAAAATATTTTATGCAAATCTTCACTCTAGTAAGTCTGATAAGTTGGAATCCTTAGTATTAGGGAAGCTTATTGTTCTTGATTGTGCCATGTTTGATTCAATTTTTCAGTGTAAGTGTTATGATTTTCCCATGCTTTTCAAAAATTCCTAACCTGATGATTTGGAAATATTTTTTTGATCAAGCTAAACAATGTATTGCTGAGTGTCCATCTGAATCTCTCCCAAACCAGTTAGGTCCAAGTGATATTAGCTTTGAAACTCGTGTTCTAGGCCACATTATTGAAATTACTCTGATTCCTCGTACTGGCTCTTTCTCCACCTTCTCTCAAAGAGATATCTTTCTTGTCTATTTCCTTGTGACAATAAACAAGATCAAAATATCCTCTTGGGTAATCAATTTTATGATTGAAAGAACTGATGATGCCATTAGTCTACCCTACGGCATGGCCATCACTCACATTTTGGAAGCCCGTAATATTTCCATCTCTAAATATACCTTAATCTCTGTTTCAAAATCTTAGAATTCCAGAGCTTTTGCGAGTATGGGTTATATGTGTGTGAAGGGCTCGTGGGTTAAGAAACAAGAAGGAGAGGTCAAACATGCTCAACCTGATTCAAAGTCCAAACCCTCTGCTTCCCATCATAGTCCCAGTGATCCTGACCTAGCCGAGAAGCTAGGTGCCATTGGCAATCAGTTTTCTGCAATCAAAGATCTTCTTGCTGCTACTCAGTCCACTGTTGGAGACATTCATGCAATTTCCAAAGAAACAGGGTCTGATATTTCAAAGATAAAATTTGCAGTTCTCAAAGTTAGGGAAAATGCTGTCAAGGCATTCAAGGAGGTACATGACATGCTTGATGGAGTGACTGTTTCAGCCAATGCTAGCTTTGATCAACTGAAGGAGGCGATTTGCAACACTTTTACCTATTTCTTGGCGTTGTTAATGTGGATGTTTTAGACAATATTTTTTACTGTGCTATTTTTAGACTGGATAACCAGTCATTGGATGATTTTTCACTTTTATTTTGTTTTCCATAACTCTGCAGGCATTTTAGTATATAGTCTGTTATTATATTATCCCCTCTTTGCTGATGTCAAAAAGAGGGAGAAAGGATATATGTATTCGTACACGTACATGCAGGGGAAAATTCGACCAGAGGATACATGCAGGAGAAGAGAAGAGAAGTTGACTAATAGAAGTAGTCCCCACGACACCTCTTGAGAGGGAGTCATAGATCCTGCAGACGAAGTCGACTAAAGGAAGTAGTCTCAACAACACCTATTGAGAGGAAGTCAACTGCACTCATTGAGGGGGGAGTAAAATACAGGAAAGTCAACTGATGTTTACATATATTATTTTGTCATCATCAAAAAGGGAGAGATTGTTAGGTTTTAGTTTTAATTATGAAAATAATATATTTGGTCTTGGTATAGGAACTCAAGGAAAGCATCCAAGATTGATGGAATCAATCAAAGGGAATCAAGGAAAGCATCCAAGACTGAAGGAATCAATCAAGGCAAAGATGTGGATCCAAGATTGACTGAAGCAAAAAAGAGTATCGAAGATTTTACAAGATAATCACTCAAGTTGCTATTTCTGGAAGGACCAAGATTCAAGGAGAAAATTCTATGCTATCAAGACGTGAAGAAGGAAAGCCATTAAAGTTCTCTCATCAAGAAAGAGCAACGGCAGAATAACCTTATTCTTGGAAAGAATCAATTTCTTTGCAAGGATCAAATCTCTTGGGTTGGCAAATCTCTTCAGCAAGCGGCCTCCTACAAAGTATTTATACATATCTTTGTGTAACGACCCGGTCGGTCGTTCCGAGAGTCTAGCCCCGTTTCCCCCATTTTTGCTTCATTATATGCGGTTCAGCTTCATTACGTTGTGTTAGATTGGTTGGCTCGGGTTCGGAGCGATTTTTGGAGAGAAATGAGACACTTAGTCTCTTATCTTGGTTCAAAAGTTGGAAAAGTCAACTGGAAGTTGGCTTATTGGTAAACAACCTCGGAATGTAGATTTTATGGCTCGGATAGCTTCGTTAGGCGATTTGGGACTTAGGCATGTGTTCGGAATGAAGTTCTGATGTCCGGTGTAGAATTAGGCTTGCATTGGCGAAAGTTAGTTTTTGGCGATTTTGAGTCGGCAGTGGAAAATAGGCTATCGGGGTCGGAATGGAATTACGGAAAATGGAACAGGTTCCTAATGTCATTTTGGATATGTGTGCAAATTTTTAGGTCATTCGGACATGTTTTGGTTGGTTTCGGCATCATTGGCGGAATTTAGAAGTTTCAAAGTTCCTAGGCTTGAATTTGATGTGATTTTGGTGTTTTTGCGTTGTTTTTGGTGTTTCAAAGGCTCGACTAAGTTTGAGTGATGTTATGGGGTGTGTTGGTAGGTTTGGTTGAGGTCCCGAGGGCATCAGGTGTGTGGTTAACGGAGTGTGTTTGGCCTTAAAAGGACTGTTGTTGTTGCTGTATTTTCTTGGTTTTGGTTTCCTTATATGCGATCGCAATAGTGGGGCTGCGATCGCATAGGGTTGTTGGTGAGGCAGCAGAAATTGTTATATGCGATCGCCATTAATGGTACACGATCGCATAGTGGGAGAAGGTAGAGCAGTGCGATCGCATGAGGCTTATTGCGATCGCACAGTGTGGGCGCGTGTGGCAGTGAGGTGATGGAATTTCTCTATGTGATCACATAGAGCTGGTCGCGAACGCACTGAGGAAGGGCAGCTGGGCAAAATCTTTTAAATATCAAAATGAGGGTTTGATCTATTTTTGCAAAAAACACATTTGAGAGCTCGTGAGAAGGTGGAGGTTGAAGAGATATTCAGTAGAGTTCTTGAGGTAAGTCTTCTTCCATCATATTTGGGTTGATTTTATGAATTAACCTTGATTTTTACCATGTAATTTGAGGAATTAAAGTGGAAATTAGGGAACAATGGGAGGAAAATTTGAGAATTTCTTTTGATGATTTGAGTGGGCAATTGAGGTCGAATTTTGGTAAATTTGGTATGGGTAGACTCGTGAGGGAATGAAGTTCTAGTTTTGTGATTTTTATTGAATTCCGAGATGTGGGCCCAGGGGCCGAGTTTGGTCAATTTCGGGAATTGTGCCTAATTTTGATAGTTTTCGATTGGGGTTCGTCTCCCTAGCATATTTTGATGTTATTGATCTGATTTGTGATAGACTCGGAGCATTTGGGAGCCGATTCGAGGGGCAAGAGCATCACGAAGTAGCTTTTGGGCTGTTTTGAGGTAAGTAATGCCTGTAAATCTTGTCCTGAGGGTATGAAACCCCGTACTTTGTATTTCTTACTATTTTTAGAGTGGCGCACACGCCGGATGACGAGTGTGTGGTGTGCACTGACTGTGGATTGGGACTTGGTCCTTCCCGCGGGAACTATTGAGTTACGTGTTTACTTTTAAATCATATGTTAAATGTGTTTTAAGACTATTGTTATATTTGGGCTGTAAGCCATGTTTGGGGCCTTGTGCCGACTTTTTTAGACCCCTTGGTGGCTTTTTACTGCTATTTCCTCACCGTGTTGACTTATGATTTACACTCAGTCATGTTATGTTTAACTGATTTCGAAACTCAGCCTTAGTTACACTTTTTTGAGATATAAAATGATGTTTTGGGTTGAGTACCCCGTTTTATTGATACGCCCGAGGGGCTTTTGGGAGTTGTTGACTGAGTGAGGCCGAGGGCATGATTGTGAGGATATGATATGCCACGAGGTGGCTTGATATTAGCACTTGGGCTGAAGGAGCCCCTTCGGAGTCTGTACACACCCCTAGTGAGCGCAGGTACCTACTGAGTGCGAGTGCCAAGTACCGAGTGCCGAGTGCCGAGTGCCGAGTGACGAGTGATTGGGAGGTAGCCCGATGGGATGATTATGAGTGACTATGAGGTATGCCTGAGGGGTTGATTATGAATGACTGTGAGGTATGCCCGAGGGGCAGTTTCTGATACATGTTTTTGCCCGAGGGTCTACTTATGATTTTACCACTTTCACTCTGAACTTATGAAATATGTTTTACCCGAGCGGATTTTTATGATTTCTACGATTTTTATAATTTTTTTACACTAAACTTCTTGAAAGTTATGTTGAAACTACTGGCAAGTATATTTCCAAATGATTTTTTATTGAAATCGGCTTTTAAGTGTGATGATTTAATGTATACATTGTTGGAAATAAAGGCTTTGCTTATTGTGAAATGATGTTCCAGAGACTTCTCGGAGATTTTGCGAGGTAGCTGTACGCGTCCGCAGTCCTTCTCTCTCCCGCTTACTTTATAGAGTTTATTTTTTTTTTAAGTTGTATATTTTCTGTAGATGCTCATGACCGGTGACTCCAGGCTCTCGGGGGTTGTATTTCATATGTGGTGTAGATTTATCTCTTTTAAAAATGTTTTAAAAGAAACCTTTATGGGTTATCAATTTAGTAAAGATGTAAATGGACAGCGGGGCAGTCGTTACACCATTCGTGCAGGTCGCTACTTATGCGACAAGGAATTTCGCTACCTTAGGACAGTTAAAGTTACTGCCGCCGTTTACCGGGTTGACATTCAATTAGAATAACCGCTGTTGTCTCTTTCCTATCAGACCATAATGGATAGTGAATTTAATAGACAAATTTCCTTTAGTTCCTTTATGACTATAATATAAATAATAGGGGTAGGGGGGCAAAACTCCGCTCTGATACCTCCTAAAGCAAAATAGGCACGCGCACGGGTAGAGAGTCTGCGTATTCGAGTATAGTTTTGGCTGGCCTAGTTCCACGATAGGCGCCATCACGACTGGTTTAGATTTGGGGTCGTGACACTTTGTGTGTTAGAGTGATATACTTTGATCGAACCAAATACCCTCTCTTTGTTCTGTTGCGAACAAACATTGTAGCTCTTCTAGATCTGCCGTGTAACAAGTTAGAGAAGAAAAAGAGAAAAATACTGGTGAGACATTGTATGAAAGAGAAACGAGTGACATAGAAACTGGGCCATTTGTGTAAACCACACAATTCACTATGTACTCGAGAAACATATTCACTGAAAGAGAACTCCCTTACAACCCAAGGGGACTGGACTAGGATTCACATTGAATCCGAACCAGTATAAAAATTATGTTGTCTTTAATTCCTGCATTTTATTCTGCATCTTAAATTCTGCTTTTCTTATTATTTCGCTATTACATCTAGTCGACTAATTGGAAAATTAGTCAAATTATAGCAATTAAAATATAAAAATAGATAATTCACCCCTCTTCTTGTACTTTCACGTTCCGGAATGGTTCAAGCACATTGGGCCAGTGTATTTGGGCCAAATAAGTTGGAATATGAATTTAAATAGTAGCCATATTTCATTTACTTAGACAATTGCAATTACAACGTTTTGAGTTATAACCCCTTTTATTATCAAGGTAATTAGACGTAATTAATCCCAATTAAATATATTAAAGTATAATCAATAAAAAATTAAATTACTGTAATTAATCAATTAATTAAAAATTATGAAACTAATTTTGGTTAGTTAAAGTAATAAAAGTAGTATAAATTGAAGACTAATTCAATGAATTAATTGTAAAACTTGTTTACTAAAACGTAAAGGTTATTTTAATAGTTAAGAATAGTAAGAGTAAATTATCTAATAATATTTATTATTAAATTTCTATTAGTTGAACAATATAATTATTACTACCAATTATATTTAAAAAAATATATGAATTATTTATTAGAAAATATTTATCATAATTATTGCTGATTAATAAGCATAGCTAATTTAATTTTAAAAGGGATGGTCAAAATTTGTTGTCAACAACCGCTCCTCTTTAACCGGACACGATGAAAGAGTTTTTGGGCAAAGAAATTGACTTAAAAACCAATTTTTGTCCCGACTCTAGGCATGGATTGCAGGGATGATATATGGATTTGGGAAAGATTATGAGTTGTGAGATTAGGGGCTGAATTATGGCTTTAAATTTCCTACATAGCTCGGGCTCAACGAGGATCAAGCCTCATGTAGTTATGGAGTGAGAATACGGAGAGAGTAACACTTGTAGGAATTGTCCCAATATCCTGTTATGAGGAGACTACAAGACGGAAGGGTTTTGCAACCCGAGTGACTTCTCGGAATGTAGCTTGGTTAGGAAACTTGAAAGAGTTGACAATTTTGGAGTTCTGCTGATCGCATTGAGTTGGAGTTTGGATCCATGGACCGCATATGATTTTGTTGTCCTTCATAGCGGAGTAGCTTGGTTTTCTTCTTAGCAGAAGTTGCACATTGCAGTGCTTGGAACTAAAAAAGAACATACACACATACATATATATCGTAATGAAAATACGTTAAGATATGATGTAAATATGTAGGAATGGTGATGCCTGGCTACCGGATAGATGTTATTTGAGATCTTGGGGCGATATGATATTTGAGTTTGAAATCGCCGAGCTTCGGAGCATTATTTGGGATGTCGGGGATAGGCCTTTGAATTTGAATCGATTGTTAGCCGAGCCGTGTACCGTTCTGTAGCTTTCAGAGCATTTGAATCTCCACACGATGGAGTAGTTGACTTCAAATTTAATATCTTCGCACGATAGGAGTAGTTGACTTTAAATGTGAAATGACTGTAAGTTGCATAAATAAAAAAGTCAAAACATTCAAGATAAAATAGAGAAGTAAACGAGCATGCCCAAGATATACTCTTGACTACAGAACTAATTTGTAGTCATCGATCGGCGGAACGTGAGATAGAATTGGATGGTCCATCCTTCAATTGGTGGAGTTGGCGATGAAGTTTGAAACTATCTACTTGGAATCTCCGATATGGAGGAGTGACAGTACGATCTGTGTGAAGTGCCCCAATTGGCGAAGCAAATAGTATGCTATGTACAAGTCTCCGATTGGCGAAGCCGGTGGATCGATATGTACAATATGGTCTAATTGGTAGAGCAGACAATTTGCTAAATACAAGACTCTTATTGGCAGGGCCGGCATCATCGTATGTAAATGGTTCATCGATTTGTAGAGATGACGATTTGATATATAGAAAGTGCTTCAAATGTGTCGAAGACTCGACTCCGGAGTACTTGTAAACAATCTGAAATTAGTCCTTAACCATATGACAAAATGAATTGAACAATAAAGGAGGGATAGCGGCTCATGAGAATGTAGCGGGTCCATCATTTATCCCGGTGTGCTCTCATATCCTTTGGTTCCTTGCAGTCCTGCACTCAAAGATAGATTCTTAGTAGGGGATGTTGATTTATTTTGATCGTGGACCTGGCCTTGCCCCGGATCTGGTGGGTTACGCCACGAAGTTCGATAGGTGGAAGAGTAGAACTTTATAATGATATTTTGAAAATCATTTATGTTTAAGGCAATTGTTGTTTCTCCTGATTATGACATGTTTAGAAGTTCCTTCCGCGAGAGTATCGCTTCTTCATTGATCTGTCCAGTTGTTGATGATCTGGATATGACCCTGATGATGTAGCTTCTTTTCGTTGCTATCATGTCCTGATCTAAACGAATGCATTACAAAGGATTTCCTAGGGTTAAGACCAACCCCTTTCAGGCTGCCTATGTATTCGAGTGGAATTAGGTTTGAACGTAGTTTGAGGATGATGAAATAATGAAATGAATTATGATGATGACCGAGCCTGGCTCAGGCTTCCTACCTATACAAATGGAATCAAGTAAAAAATATAGTTCGGTTATAATATATGCAAAGTGGTAAAACATTTGAAATGAAATGGCCGAGTCTAACTCAGACTGCCTATGTATCCAAATGGAATCAGGCCAAAATGTAGTTTGATTATAATAGATGATTGAATCCGACGTAGATTGCATATGTATTTGTAATGACCCGATCAGTCATTTTGAGAATTTAAGCTCCGTTCGGTGGCATAAGGTCTTGAACAACTTCGCATTGTGTATATCGACCTGCGTGCGTGGTTGGTTTCAGTTGCCGGATAATCCGGAGTCGAATTGGAAGGAAATAAATTTCTATTTTTTGAAGCTTAAGTGATGGAAGTTGACCGAAGGTTTGACTTTTGAGTAAACGACCTCATAATGAGTTTTGGGTGATGCCAACAACTTCGTATGATGATTTTGGACTTAGGCACGCGTCTGAAATTGGTTTTGGAGGTCCGTAGAGTAATTTGAGGCAATTCGGCGGAAGTTAGAATTTTGGCGATTCCGGCCGATAAGTGAAAATTTGATATCGGGCTCGGAATAGGATTATAAAAGTGGCTGTAGGTCCGTAGTGTCATTTTTGACATGTGTGTCAAATTTCAGGTCATTCAGACTAGTTTTGATGTGTTTCGACATCAGTTGTGGATTTTGCAAATTTCATAGTTCATAGGCTTGAATCCATGCATAATTGGCAATTTTGATGTTTTGTTAAGTGGTTTGAAGGCTCGAATAAGTTCGTATGGAGTTATAGGATTGGTTGGTAGGTTTGGTCGAGGTTCCGGGGACCTCGGGTGTGTTTCGAGTGGTTAACAGATTTGTTTTGGGGAATTTAGAGTGCTGATTTGTTGGTTTTTGGAGTTCTGGTGTTTTTTCGCACCTGCGGATAGTCGCAGGCCCGGAAGGGAAGCCCGCAGATGCGGAATTCGGGGAGCCAGGCCTGAGGCGCAGGTGTGAGTTTTTGGTCGCACTTGCGAGCCTACAGGTGCGTGACCTTAAGCGTAGGTGCGAAGATGTGGGAGTTATTGATTTCCACAGGTGCGACTAGTTGCACCGTAGGTGCGAAATGCGCAGGTGCGAGAAATGTCCGCAGATGCGAGGATTGCTGGGCAGAAAAGGGGACAGAATCGAGGGTTGTTCATTTTCACTCCATTTTTGATTTTGAGCTCGGGAGAAGGTGATTCTTTGGCGGATTTTCAGAGGAACCTTGTGGGTAACGATTTCTTACTCAAATTTGGATTTATTTCATTAATATATTGTGGTTTTCCTCATTCTATCAAGGAAATTGAGAATAAAATTTTGGAAATAGGAGAAAAGGTTTCCCAATTGAAAATACGAGATTTGAGTGAGATTTTGACGTCGGTTTTTGATGATTTTTGTTCGAGTTTTCTCATAATAGAGCGGGTGTTCATAATTGTAAATTTTACTCGATTCTGAGACGTGGGCCCGGGGTACCTTTTGGGCAATCTTCCTAATTTCCCGTCTTAGCTTTGAATTTATTAGTTAAACTAGTTGCTTGTAGTATTATTTACATGATGCTATTGATTTGATTATATTTGGGCCATTGGGAGTCGGATACCCGTGGCAAGAACGTGATTTCATGTTTGATTTGAGTGGTTGAGGTAAGTATCTTGCCTAACCTTGTGTGGGGGAATTTCCCCTTAGGATTTGAGTCTTCTATGTTGATTGTAGTCTGTGTACGCGAGGTTACGAGTGCATGCTCGGACTTGTTTGTGGAAAGTTGAACCTTTAGGAATCTTAGGTCCTTATATTCACCGAGTATGAATTGTCCTTAGCATGATTGAATTTCCTAATTTCTAGTGTCATCTTTATTTTCTTAAATATGGAAATTCTTACTTTCGGATTTACTCCTAATTGACTTATCTGAAGATTTTATTTCCTTTACTATCATGCTATGTTTTCTTAACTGCTTATATCACATTTTCAATTTTCTTCATCTCAACCTATAATTGTTTTGGGTCTTAAATGAAGTTATGATTATTCTCTGCTACTTGTCCTTAAGTGGAAATTGTTGAATATTCTCGTAACTGCTCAACCTTAAAAGAAGCTTAGATATTCTATACCTTCGTGACTTGACCTTATATGGGGTTATCAGATTTGGGTTGATTTCTTGTTGTTCACCCGTGTAATTAGGTGCGGCTGTTACATGCTAATTTCCTTCCTTGTTGATTGATTTTTAATATTCCTAGCTTTCCTTATTATGTTTATTTCTCGTGAACTGGTTTTCCCTATCTTGTGGTCGAAGGTTCGTGAGTTGATGTATTAGTTGTATCTTGAACTGTTGCCATTGTTGTTGTTGTACTTGTTGTGGTGATGCACGAGGTTTCTGCCGTGCGGTCATTGATATGGGAATTAGCACGAGGTTTCTGCCGTGCCGTATTTACTACTGATATTGCACATGTGGCGTGATAAGGCGGGATATGAGATTGAGGGTTGCGTATGTGGCGTGACAAGGTGGGAACATATTTATGCACGTGTGGTGAAACAAGGCGGGCATATACTTTACTATTGCATACGTGGCGTGACAAGGTGGGCTATGTCAGGGATTGTTTGTGATACTTGTGTTGGGCTGGGGGCATTCCTTGTTGTTGATATTGTGTACTGGAACACTTACCATGTGAGTTTATTCATGTGGAAACTTATGAGATGAAAATGTACGTGTTGCCCTTTTGCTTTCCTTATGTCTATTGGTTGTTGAAATCATGTTAGGACACCTGCACAAGCATACACATAGTTAAGTACTACTAATGGATTCAGGACTCCTTGTTGTTAAGTATAGATGCTCTTGTTGTGCTTACCATATGGGTGGTAATGACCCAATTGGCACGTGAGTCATCCGTGCAATTAGTACTCGAATGAGGGCGCAAGATGCCAAGTGTTAGGGTTCGAATATTGGGACCCGTAAATGGTGATTTGTCCGAGGTTCGGAACCTCGTGGAGATGACTATGAATTTGATGTAGAAGTGGTTGAAGTTGTTGAGTCATTCCATGTACGTGTTGCATATTTATATGCCGGATTTGTTTGTGTTCTATTAAGTCTTTATGTTACTTCATGGTATTTCCGCTGATATTTATTATTTTCCTTCTATATCGAATTCAATGTCTCACTAGCTATATTGCGTAGACTTTATATGCATATCATCATTTCCCTGATTCCTATATTGATACTTGTTGAGTTTTATTAGACAAGTGGGTGTCTTGACTAGTCCTCGTCAATACTTCACCGAGGTTAGTCTGGGCACCGATGTGGTGTGCTCATACTACTCTTCTGCACATTTTGTGTAGATTCCAGGTTTTTGCATAACCGGCCGATTGATTGTCAGTAGCGCGGTTGCTGTTGTGGAGACTCAAGGTAAAACCACTTCAGCGGTCGCGGTTTCGGAGTCACCATCTTATATTTTGTTTGCACTGTTGTACTTATTTCTGAACAGTTGTTATTTTTAGGAGTTTTAGTGTAAATTCTTAAAAGCTTATGACTTGTACTTCTGGGTTTTGGGAATATACAATGTGTAAAGAATCACTTATTTCAGAAAAATATTAGATTTTATTTATTATTGTTGATTATTCCATGAATATTAGGCTTACCTAGTCCTTAAGACTAGGTGCCATCACGATACCCAACAGAGGGAGATTTGGGTCGTGACAGTATTACGGCCAATGGAAATCAAGTCGCAACATGGTTCCGAGTACATACAAAATGACATTTGGATTTTCTATTACAAAAGGGGGAAGGAGACCGGACCATACACGGGTTGCCTATGTATCCCACCATGGAAAGTCAGGTCGAGCGTAGTTCTGTTACAACAAAACCATAACTCTATTGCTGTCCATTTCTACTAAGATCAATGCTCCACCAGACAATACTCGATGGGCGATATAAGGACCCTACCAATTTGGTGCAAATTTCCCCTTGGCCTTTTCTTGATGAGGGAATATCTTCTTCAAAACCAGCTGCTCCAGTGAAAACTGCCAAGGTTTTACCTTAATGTTGAACGTGTTGGCCATCCTATTTTGATATAGCTGACCATGACACACTTGCATCCATTTTCTTTTCGTCAATGAGCATGAGTTGTTCTTTCTTGGCACATATCTATTCTGTGTCATCTGGCTAGGATTCTTGGATAATTTTCAAAGATGGTATCTCGACCTCTGTAGGTATCACACCTTCTATGCCATATACTAACATGTATATAGTAGCCTAGTAGATGTTATCGTACTAGTGCAGTAGCCCAGTAAGGGAATGTGAAGCTTCTTATGCCACTGCATGTGATTGTCCACTATCTTCCGCAAGATCATCTTGATGTTTTTGTTGGGTACTTCCTCATGAGATCGCTGTTGAGATTGGATGCATTATCAGGTATGATTGACTCCGGAATTCTGAATCTGAAGACTATGATGTTCCAAACAAAATTCCACCACCTTTTTTGTGAAAGCCTTTTATGTAGAAGCTTCAACCCATTTTGAGAATTAGTCGATGGCTACCACGATGAAATGATGCCCGTTTGATGCGGCGAGTTCTATAGGTCTAATCACATCCATTCCCCAAGCAGCAAATGGCCAAGGATAACCAATTACATTTAACGCATTTGGTGTAACCTGGATGAAATACCCTCGAACCTGACACTGGTGACACTTCTGGATGTAGCAAATGCTATCGCTTTCCATGGTCATCCAAAAGTATCTGGCCCTCAAGATCTTCTTTTCTAGAATGAAACCATTCATGTGAGGCCCGCACATTCATGTGTGTATTTCTTCTAATAACGTTGTTGCATCAGCAACATCTGCATACCTTAACAGACCCAAGTCTAGGGTCCTCTAATATAGGACTTCCCCATTACGGAAAAAAGTGATTTTCTAGTCTTCATAGTGCTCGCTTCTTACCATTGGTGGTATTTTTTTGGTATTCTCATACTTTGAGGAACATTTTTATGTCGTGGTACAGGGCTTACCATATGGATCCTCATCTACATGGAACCATTATGCATGTTCGTCTCGAACCTCTATCTCGATGGGATCGATGTGAGTCTTGTGTGGATGTTGGATCATAGATGACAAAGTTGCAAGGGCATCGTAAAACTCATTCTGGATTCTAGGAACATGCTTGAACTTGATCTTGGTGAACGTCTACTCCTTTACGCAATGCAACTATGGAAGGAACTTGACATTCTTGGTGGTCCATTTTCCCTGAACTTGGTGTATCAACAAATCAGAATCTCCTATGACCAAAATTTCCTTGATGTTCATGTCGACTGCCATCCTAATCCCGAGGATGCATGGTTCATATTCATCTATATTATTTGTGCAAGGGAACCTTATCTTAGCTAAAGCCGGGTAATGTTGTTCCGAGTCTGAAATTAGGATTTCCGCAATTCCTACTCCCTTGAAATTAACTGCTCTATCGGAAAACATTCTCCATCATGGATATGACTCTAAAATGTCCTCACCTTCAAACTACACTCTTTTATCTGCTAAATACGTGGTGAGCGGATCGTTATCCCTGTGCACCGAGTTTCTTACAAGATGACCGGTCAATGTTTTTCCTCTGATATCTTTCTATTTCACGTACATGATGTCAAATTCATTGAGAAAAATCTCCCACTTGGCCAACATTCCTGTAGGAATCAACATCTGAAAGATGTACTTGAGTGGGTCGAGTCGGGATATTAAATGTGTGGTATATGCTTAGTGTCTTAACTTCTGAACGATCTAGGTAGAGCGAAGCAGGTCCGCTCGAACAAGGTGTATCTTGCTTCGTACGGTATGAACTTCTTTCTCAGGTAATATATATCTTGCTCCTTCTTTCTAATCTCATCGTGTGTTCTCAACTTACATCTGAATACATTATCCAAGACGGGCAGGTATAGTAACAACAACTTCCTAGGTTCAGAAAGGAACTAACACTAGTGGGTGCGACAAATACTCCTTGATTCTATTGAAATATTTCTCACATTCCTCTGTCCATTTCATAACGACATCTTTCTTTAGCAACTTGAAAATTGGTTCACAGATTACTTTTGTTTGAGTTATGAACCTATTGATTTAGTTTAGTCACCCGAATAAGCTCATCACATCTTTCTTGCTTTTAGGTGGAGACAAGTCTTTAATGGCCTTGATCTTTGAGGGATCCAACTTTATCCCTTTTCTGCTGATGATGAAACTTAATAGTTTTCCGGGTGGGACTCAAAATGCACATTTTGCAGGGTTTAACTTCAAACTATACGTCTACATCTGCTCGAAGAACTTCCTAAAGTCTCTCAAATGATCCTCACTCTTCCGGGAATTGATAATGACATCATCCCCATATACCTCAATCTCCTTGTGAATCATGTCGTAAAAAAGGTTTGTCATGGCCCCTCATGTAGGTAGCATCGACACTTTTGAGAATAAATGGCATGACCCTGTAGCAATAAACTCCCATGGTGTGGTGAAGGTAGTCTTCTTCGTGCATTAGAAGTTGTTGGTATCCAGTGAAATAATCCACGAACGATTGTGACTCAATTTTCGCGCAATTGTCAATAAAGATACATATATTTGGTAGAGGAAAGCCGTCCTTGAGAATGACCTTGTTTAGATCTAGTTAGTCGACACATATCCGGATCTTCCCATCCTTTTTTGGTACCGTTACGATATTTTCCAACCAAGTAGGGTAATTGGTGAACCTCACCGCATTCGCTTCTATCTGCTTGGTGACTTCTTCTTTGATCCTTAGACTCGAATTTGGCTTAAATGTTTTGGGTTTCTGCTTGACTGGCGGTCTAGCGGGATCAGTGGAAAATTGGTGCGAGATGATGTTAATACTCAGTATGGGCATGTCATCATATGACCAAACGAATACACCGAGTTTATTATCAGAGGGGCCATACAAATTCTTCTTTTTGTTCTGCCTTCAGATGGATGTTGATTCAAGTCTCTTTCACATCTTCTTCACTTCCTAGGTTAATCACTTCTGTTTCTTCGAGGTTGGGCTTCTTTTAGGTTTCTAACTGCTCGATATCTTGCGGAGGTTGTTAGACATCATACTCTCATCGTACTCTTCGTAGTCCGGATGGTTTTGCTCAAGGGTTCCGCTACATGCATAATCGCAGAACGTAGGTTTTTATCGATTTGATTACTGAAAAGAAAAAGTGAGTATAAATAAAAGAAAAGATAAATTCGCGATGATTTCTAGAAATTAATTATTTTATTTCATCAAAAAGAATTTCTCAACGTTCAAAGAAACAAATTAACAAAAAAATACAAGCATGGTTCAGGCCTCAATTGACCATGCATTTTTCTTTAAAATTACTATAATTCCACAACTACAAAGAATCCCTGTGAACCAGAGATGGACTATGACCCAATTCTGCAAGGTCTCTCTTAGTTCAACATCCTGAATATTCGGTGTCTTGATATTTTCTTCTCCGCAACAATCCTCAATAATGGCCACAAACAATGTTCCCATCTCGTCAATTATATTATCTTCTGGTGGTGAGCTCTGACCTAGTCCCAAAATACGCTCTGGTACAATATCATTCTTCCTAGGGTTATCGTTATAGGCTCTTCTATTAGTAGGTTGATACCCCAAATCGGCGATACCTTTTGTCCCGTTCGGTTTGATTGGCTCTGTTATCTCGTCTAATCGGGCTCCTAGCTTGGTTCCTGGTCGATACCCATACTTCATCATTTCCAGTGTTGCCATCTTTGACCTATACGGTGACTGCATATTGTTATTCTTCTCATTCTTTTCAATTTTTATGCTTGCAAGATCTCGACCGCATGGAAGGAGACCCCATATAATCCTTCTATTAAAGGAACTGCATGCTTCAAGTAAGCTAACTAGATTCACTCTCCATGTATCACAATCTATTGGAAATCCCACTCGAATTTGATACACTAATAGAGAGTGGAAGGAATTGACCCTACCATATGTATACAAGGCCTTCCCAATAGTTGATTATGTGAAGATGAAACCATCAGATGAAACAATATCGGGAACACAATTTGTCTAATCTACATGTAAGGCCCCGTAAAATTTGACCTAAAACTCAGGTTTTCGAGCAAGCTTGCCACGGTATGGACTTTTTGGATTGAACAGTATGTTGGGGAGTTGAAGAAAATATTCGGCAATGAAAGGCATTTTTGCAGTCCACTATGAGACTGTAGAATCACTCTGCATGCCACAGATCGGTCATAGAGTGCAACAGAAAAATGGCCAATTTGGAGGGTCATTTCGCGGTCCAATATACGACTGCATAATGCTTTCGCGGGCCACACAATCCATCATAGATCCAGTATGAAGTTTTTCGAAGGGGAATAGGGAAACCAAATAGAACAATATGAGTGAATAGGGAAGACTATTAAGGGACGTAACTTAAAGTATTGGAGTACAATAAGATTCATAGGCAAGTGAGCTCCAAGGTTATAAAACAATATGGGCCTCATTTTCATTAAAAGGGGATTAGTAATTTTAACAAGGATTATTGGAAGGTCAATTTAAGCATACAGATGTGAGGTGCTAATATCAGAGGATGAGTTAGGATGAATTAGACTAAGATACTGATTAGAGACTCAAAGGACTCTCACACTAGCTAGCATTGCAATGGTAGAAAGAGTGAATAAGAATAAAGAGAAAGAGGATTAGTGGGAGAAGAACCCTAAAAAAAATTGTAAGGATATCGTTTTCAAACCATGTGAACCAAAAGTTAAACTCATCAAACGAAGGCATGCCAGCAAGAACATATGACTCGCTATATATATGAAACCCTATAAATTGTGTAGAGGAAGAAAGGTTATCCATAGGTTAATATTAACCTACAAGAAATACGTACCTACGGAAGGCGGAAAAACGTTTAGTACTTCAAGCATGAAATATTGAACTATTTTCCTAAGGGGGGAAGACGAGGTGGTAAAGCACTAAGTCAAGAGCTTTTTTGTTTAACAACAAAAAGATTTGAGGATTGGGACAGAAAGGCGTATAATCAATTTAAAGTAATGCACATGTACGAAAGATATGGAAAAGAGACAATACTGGTTTACAAATAGACGACAAGAATAGTCAAACACTTTATATATGGAAATGTTAACGTGAAGAATTTGTTAAAGTTGGAAGATATAACTTCAAAGGAAATTGATGAGATTGAAAGGAGAAGGAAGAACAATCATAGGACTTAGAAAGGGATCCGAGTACGATGACTCTTTAAATTAAAGATAGACCATGGTATTATCTAAAAATTGCAACCATGAGGGATAATCAAGATGATAGCAAGAACAACGGAGTTAGTATGATATTTCCAGGAAACAAAATCTAAAGAAGAGAAACCATCAAAGTGGAAACAATAAATTCGACATCAAGGATAAGACATAGGATAGACAATAAGGAAAGGACAAAGTAGAAAGAAGCAGTATGAAGGTAAGTTGTTTCACAACGTCAGTTTTTTCTATAAATAAGAACCTAACCAACGAAGAAATACGTCAAATGTATACGGTAACAAGAAGAAGGAAATCAATAGATGAGGTCCATAACTATATGTACAAGGGATTTAGAATGTGTGGGAATTAGATTAGGGTTGCAAAGAAGGAATATCATAATATAAGCCAAATAAGAAGCTCTTGACATCTAGGGGCAGTAAGAAAAATAAGAAGGAATGGAGAACCATAATGGTATACATGGTTCACATAAGACGGCTTATAACTAGAATCAAAAGAGCGGAACTAAGATTTTAATGGATGCTTTTAGTTGTAAGTCTTGGGTAGTTTGATAAATAAACAATCCCAAAAAAGGGGGGTTGACTAGAGGTCTTCGCAAATTTATAGGTTCGAAATACGCTTGGCAGAATCAATTAATAAAAACATGATTGCCAGGAATATGGTAGACTCATCTCTTGTAGATAGGGAATATTTCCGTTTTAGGGAAAGTTAAAAGAAGTATTCGGCAAGAGACAACTACAACTTTTTGAGTATATTGAAGGAGGGATCTTGAAAATCATGGCCGATTAGCATTAGGACAAACATTAATTATTCACGCTATTCTATTCATCTCGAAACGGCAAAAATATACCATGATGTAAAAGAATAACATTGGTAGGACGATATGAAGGAAATCATTGTAGGGTTCATAGCTTAATATTCCAATTACTGATCAGACAAAATATAACATAAGGAACCCAATAGATCGACATGGATAAAGTAACCCAATATGGAAAGGAGAAAAGATTGGCAAAAGATTTGTTACAAATATAGCAAGTCCAATTTCACATAGACGACTGTGGTTAGTTTGAAAAAAAATAGTTTACTTTTACTGGACAAATTACTAAAGGTTATGCAAAACGAAAGGGTGCAGAAGGTAGATCGGGTACAAAATGTTTCTGCCTTGATTACGATTAATAGAGGTGCTCAGTTATAGATAGATTCTGAAGGTCCTCTCAATAAACATGGGTACATAAGATGATTTCAGTAAGTAAAGCGTAAAATTCAGATGCTCAAAGACATGTTACAAGCTAAGATGCAAAATATTATGGAAGTATGGGATAATCAATTACCGACTATTGAGTAATACACAACAATAACTATAGTAGTATCTATACATGTGGGAGAATCATAAGAAAAAATTTTAAACTTCACGGAGTAACTCCTTATAAATCATGATGCGAAAGGAAATATTGATTCCCCATAAGGCAGTTTGAAAGACAAAATTATTTGACCTGATCTAACATATAAAGTTATATAAAAGACAACCTATTTCAAGAGTGTTCGTGCTTAGAAGCGTCATAGATCGAACCACAAAACACGACGACGAGGCTTAAGAAAGTCTCGAGTTGATAATGAGGCCTTCTTGAAAACTTCGCTCATGAAGAGCAAAATAACTTAATGGGACAAGCTAATCTAGACATGTATAAAGCCACGTCCAAACTACCCAAAGAAGGGACTAAAGTGAATTTTCCCTCATAATTAGGATCCATTCACCCTGATATCATGTCCTGATATTGAAGAGATGAATTCAATGTTATACAAGTAATAAAGGACCGGTCTTAAGAGAAGATTCTAGTATCTTTAAGTAAACTAGAAATCTATGCTGCAGAATCACATGGGGTTCAAATTACAGCGAACTTATCTTGCGAAGAGGTTCTAGTCGTTGTTTTAGATCGGCACGTCCGCAAGTTGGGGACCAAGAAAGTAACTTACATAAGATACCCTGGAGGAATATGAGTGTCGAAGGTAAGAAGTGGGAAGCCATAGAAGAGACAAATTCTAAGTACACTCAATTGTTTCAGATATAAGATTCTTGACTACTATAGCTCGATCATGTGTTTCTTATCCCATGTTATGTGATTTCGATTAACACTCATTCTATGATTAAATGATATTCAGAATTGAAGCTTTACAGTGTCTTTAAGAGAAAAATTATTTGGACACAAGGAATGGGATAGTCATGTTTGCAGAGGGACTCTTTCAAAATTTCCGTAAAATCCGTAAGAGCTAGTTTCTCCTCTAAGGCATTTAAATTCGAGGACGAACGCTCTAAAGGGGGGAAGAGTGTTATACCCCATACTTTCAGGTTAGAATTCATTTTAAGTGAATCAATAAGAGTTAGATAATTGAAGGACCTTTACAAAGATAATGATGGGTTAAAACAAGTTTTAAGGAGTATCGTGAGGGTTGGAAGGTTAAGAATCTGATCGACTCGAAAAAATAACATTCGTCGAAAGTCGGCAAGTTGAGAATATTATAACCCTTACTTGTGGGGTGAGAATAGGGTGTTTAGGATGATAAGAAGGTAATTTTATGAGGTATTTTAGTCGTGAGATTGTCATGTGTTATTTTTGAAGCCAAGTGAGTTATGAAACAAAAGTCGGCAAAAGTTGTCACAAGTTACGTTCATTATTTTATTGAAACTTTAGGTCTAATGTTACTGATCATTACTCTCAATGTACTTGGACTTATGGGGTTATCTACCAACCAAATTTAAGATCTTTTATTCTAGTTTCTAGCACATTAAACCGTTTGTCAATACGACATTGGAGTAGATAGATATTTGCATTTTTGCGAGACTACGCAACCTGCTCCCGTTGGGACCCACTTGAGACGGCCACCGACCTTACTTCTTTTAAAGATGTTTCAGCCTCATTTCGGGTCATTTCTCACCCAAAATTGGTCCAAAATCTCTCCAAAACTCCCTCTAACATATCCCAAGATCCGAAGAACCAAACTCAAAGGAAATCAACTCAAATCATCATCAAAAATGTTAAAGACTACAAGAGAATACTTCTATGATGTTGTGGTGTGATTGATGGTTGAAATGGGGTTTCGAGTTTTAGATGCGATACAAAGTATGTATATCATCTTCTTGATTGTTTATAAGGTTAATCTAGTGTCGACTGTGTTGTTTGAGTGAACAGTCATAAGATAGCACTTGACAGAATATTGGACATGGTTATCTTTTTGGTTGGACTATTTTTTGGCCCCATATATGGTTTGTAGTGGCTGGAAATTATGAGAGATAATTTGATAATATTTTGGATGTTGTTGTTAAGCTTTTCTAGGTGCTAACAAAGCTAGTAGAATGAGGTTGCTTTGGAAGTCATTTTGTGGATGTTTTAAGTTAAAAATCATATAGTACATATAAGTATGATGTTTTGAAGGTTGTGAACCAATTTATGGAATAAATGTTGGATTCAATTTATGTTCTCTTATTAGTAAAATTGAGCTTGCCGCTCAATATAATTTTCAAGATAATTGTAGAAGCTTCTATGTGATTGTTGTTATTGTTATTGTTGGTTAGTGTTGTTGTTGTTGGGGTGTTGATAACCGTTAGTGGTCTTTGGGAGGTAGTAAAAAAGATGATTTGCTGCCCAATTTCCATAAGCTATACGACTAGCCAAATGCGATGGTACAACATTATATGTTAACGATAATACCATTTCATGTGTTATAAATACAAGAAATTGTACTGATCCTAGTTGAGGAATAAGGAAGAGATCGTATAAGTATGTTAAGGCACTTCCTTATTTATTTTGGCATGATCTAAAGTGAAATGAATCTACTCCTAGCAACTAAGGATGTCCATATTGTTCTTTCCATAAAAAATTATTTCTAAGAAAGTATATATGAACCTTGAATCCTATTGAGGTTCATATTGATGGTATGGATGTCCATAATGTTATCGAACGTGCGACGACCTTACGTCACTACGAAAGGTTTAGAACTTTATTTTATTAGTCCAACATGTATCATATATGCATCTATTTTACTCTACTGAGCCGCACTATAGTCGGTCGGGTACGACACCTATTCTGCAACCACTAATCAGTTGGGTTTTAAGAGCTCCACCAAGCCGGGTACGATTCTAATGAGCCTGATGATGGCGGGGTACGTTTTAACTGAGCCTATTACGATCGGGTACGATATGATGATGATACCCACAGAGACAAATATTTTTAAAAGCTTATGTTTGTGTCTATATATATATATATATATATATATATATATATATGTATATATCATGCATTTCATGTTATTATTCCTCAGAGATACTCAGATGTTACAGGTTGTATCTTCACTATCTCTTTTTACATTACTATTCTTATTTACAATTTCCAGCCTTACATACTCGGTACTTTATTTGTACCAACGTCCCTTTTTCCTAGGGACGCTGCGTTTCATGCCCGCTGGTCTCGATAGATAGGTTTACGGTCATACTAGTAGGCTGTCTGCTCAGCGGAAGTTGTTGGTGCACTCCACTTGCTCCGGGGTTGCCTATTTGGTCAGTATGCCTTGAACATGTATTGATTGGTATGTGAAGTCCTTGTCCTGACCCTTATGTCATTTATGTACTCATATGAGGCGTTTGGTTTGAATACAACTTATGCCGGGATAAGTTATGCTGGGATAAGTTATGTTGTGGGATTAGTTATGCTGGGATAAGTTATCCTGGTGTTATTTTTTATCCAATGTTTGGCATGTTGTATTAAAATGACGATTGCATAATTTCTAAGAAGAAGGTGTAAGTTATCCCGTCACTAATTACCCCACCCTATACAAGGTATAAGTTATCCCAGTACTATTCTTAATCATGGGATAAACTATACTAGGTTTTCTAACCAAACAAATCATTAAGGTGGTATTACATTTTTATACCGGCACTATACCTTCTTATACCTCATACCAAATGACCCCTTAGAGTCTTGTAGACAGATGTCATGTATATAGATGCTTGTAAGTCCTTGTCGGCATATGTTTTGAGTTTACAATTGCTCATGTGGGCCTTAAAGGCCCGTATGTCACATGTCTAAGTTTGTATATCATGTTGGGTCGTCCTATGTCGATTATTTCCTTATGTTTTATTCTTGTTATCTCATGACTTCCTTTTCGGAGAATTTATGCCTAATGGTATGATAAGAAAGATACATTACATTTTTACTCGGTTGAGTAAGTCACTGGGTGCCTGTCACATCCCTCTGATTTGGGTCTTAATGGTTATTAATGTTGTTTAATATGATTTGAGGTTTCTACTAAGTTCATATCGTGTTTTAGGATGTGTTGGTATGTTTGGATGGGGTCCCGGGGACCTTGGGTGAGAATCAGATTGATTTCAGATTGAGTTTGGGACTTAAGGAAAATATGATATTGTTCATTTCTTGTCAACTGCACCTTCGGAGTTTTGGCCGTAGATGGGGACAGCTATATGCAGATGCAGAGGTAGGCTTGAGTATGTTATACTGCTGGTGTGGGAGAGAACCATCAAAAGCGGAGTTGCTTCTTCGGGGAGGAGACCGCAGAAGCAGAAGTGAGCTGGCCATGTGTTTCAGCACAAGAGGACTTTGGTGTGCAGAAACGTATCTGCAGATGCATTGGGTATCCGCAGATGCGAGGATGCTAATGCAGTCTTTAGGCCGCAGAAGAGGAGAGGCGGAGTTTTAGTGAGTTCCACAGATGCAGAGATTGGACCGCAGAAGTGTTTCCATAGAAGCGGATAGGTGATCGCATAAGCGAAAATGCTGGCGGTATTTTTAAAACGAAGGGTTTTAGTTCTTCTCCCATTTTGAGAATGTTGGAGTGCGAACTAAGGCGATATTTAGAAAGGTTTTCACCTAGATTGAAGAGGTATGTGATTCTTAATCACTTTTGTCCATGAATATTGCATACCCATTGATTATTTCACCTATTTATCATGAATTTAAGTTAGAATTTGGGGACTTTTGACCCATATATTGGAGAGTAAGATTTGGGGATTTGAGGTTCGATTTATGGTCGAAAATTGATGAGTTTGGTATGGTTGGACTTGTTATTGAACGTTTGTAAATTTTTCGGGTTCCAAGGCATGGTCTAGGGGTTGACTTTTTGAATTTGGTTAAAGAACTTATCTTTATCGTGTGGGATCAATTCTCGTAGCTTATATTGATTATATTAAGTTCTTTATGACTAGATTCGAGTCGTTCAGTTGCTGATTCGCAAGGTAAAGGTTTGTTGGAGCATTGAGTCATGCACTTTTAGGTGACGCATATGCTAGGTGACAGGCGTTCACCGTGGTAATTATGACCTGATTGATTCTATGGAACTGTGCAATTATCTAGTCTTGTTTTATCCGTGGAATTTCTATGTGTTAGGGTAATTTCTATGGTCACATGCTCAATATCACAACAGAAGCAGATAATACGAGAATACAAATGCATGATCAATGAATGTCAAGTTTCATACTTCTGAACTGGTTTACACGGCATGCTACGGTGTATGCTTGTGCAAATATACTATTACGGCCCAAGTCAAAAAGTACTATCAGGACATAAAGGAGTACATTGAAAACATCACAACAAGTCACGTAAGGTGCAAGACATACACAAGAAAAATCATAACATCACACAAATATCATAAAAATATTATGCCCCCGGGCCGTCACATATCATCCTTGACATAGATAGACACCCTCGTCCCTCTGCATTAACAATATCTTAATATCCACCCTTAGTGTCACGACCCAAACTTACTCAACCGAGTACCAACATAACATATCTTTCTTGTCATACTATCATGGGTAAATGGGCCAAAAGAGTCATCATGACATAACCGGAATAAAACATAAGGGAATTCTAGGCATAGGACGACCTAACATGATATAGAAACTTATAAATGTGACATACGGGCCTATAAGGCCGACATGATCATTTGCAAACTCAAAACATCGGTCGACAAGGCCATACAAGTATCCATATACCTGGCATCTATCTACAAGCCTCTAAGAGTAAATAAACATCATAAATGTTGGGACAGAGCCCCTCCATACCAATCAATACATGTCCAAATCATACTGACCAAATAGACAACTCCGGAGAAAGTGGAGTGCACCAACACCTTCCGCTGAGCTAATAGCCTACTAGGAGGAATGTAAACCTGTCTATCAAGACCTGTAGGCATGGAACACAACGTCCCTAGGCAAAAGAGATGTCGACACGAATAAAGTACTGAGTATGTAAGGCATACAAACATAAATAAGAACAGTAATGTAAAGAGAGACATAAGAGATACAAGTTGTAGCCACTGAATTCCTTTGGGAGATACTGACATGAAATGCATGATACATACATATACATAATATTTTAAAACATACGCCTCTATGGGCATCATCATCATCATCATATCGTACCCGGCCTCGAAGAGGACTCGGTAAAAACATACCCGGCCATCATAAGGCTTGGAAGAATCGTACCTGGCCACGTGGAGCTCGGTAAAACCCAACTGATAAGTGGTTTCACAATAGGTGTCGTACCCTGCTGACTATAGTGCGGATCGGTAGAGTAAAATAGATACATATATATAATGCATGCTGGACTCATGGAATCACATTATCAACCTTCCGGAGTGACGTAAGGTCGTTGCACCTTCGATTAACATTATGGAAATCATACCATTAATGTGAACTTCACTATGATTCAAGGATCAGATATACTTTCTTATAATAACTTTATAAGGAGAGAACAACATGGACAACCTTAGTTGCTGGGAGTAGATTCGTTATGAAATAGTGTATTATTTACGTTCGTTTCACTTTAGATCATGCCAAAATAAAGAAGGAAGCGCCTTAACATATCTTAACTCCATTGAGTCCTTAATACCTTCCAAGAAATTCTTCAAACAACTCAACTCAATCTACCATATCATAAGGAGATTCAAAATCAGTGTTGAGTATAGGCTAAGCGCGCAACTTAAACTAGTAGCTTGTTAATATAAATTTGGGCAGCATCTCCCCTATAACAAGGGCCTTCTCAAATACCATATACCAACAAAAATGACCAGAGAAATCCAGAAATACATATTTATCAATAATAAGACACCATAAAACAACAACACATCACAACTACTTCCACTGAGCGGCGAACTCCAATTGGAATTCGTATACCCTATATCACCCCTTAATAGTATCATTAACATGATAATGAATTAATTCAACGATGATTCCAGACCTTTACCATATACTCATAGCAACGAAAACAATCCACAACTCCTATTATCCTCAATTAGCAACTTTATTCACTAGTTCATGTCTAGTCCATCCATTTATCTTAATCAATGTCAAGATAACCTTAAGAATAAGAAAGAAAACAATATAATTAACTTCTACAGTGGATTCAAGTCTAAATCCATGTTATATTTAGCTTACAACATCCCAACACACCCCAATCACTTCATATACAAAACGACAACTATAGTAGTGTCAAACACCCCAAAAATATTACAAAGAACGACTAATCCACCATTCCTCCATTATGTGGTGTTTATCCATACAATTTATCCTCCAAAACTCCACTAAACAACAACAAAATAGACAGCCCAAAAGTAACAGGAAACAACCCACAAAACAGTCCATTACAAGTCGAATAATTTGAACTCACAACAACGAATTTATCAACCTTCCTTCATATAAAAAAGCTTAATTACAGAAAGAAGGAATTTTATTAACTATTAAATACCTTCCAAAACTCAACTAAAGAGAAAAATAGAGGCAATATAGCGATACTTACGTCGTAGGGATCATTTTAATGTTATCGCTACTTGATTTCGTGCTCCGGATGATAATCTTGTTGGAAACCCTTGCAGAGAGATTGAGAGTAAAGTTAGGGGTCTTATTTGGTCATGTTCTCTGTAAAATTTAAGAAGGAGACGAGATAAGGATATAAGTATCCATTTTTTTTGAAAAGTCAAAAAGGTGCTACTTGGCACCCTATCATTGGCCCTTCTTCATATGCTTATATATTTTTATTCGGACGTCATATGAATGAACAGTTTAGAGCGTTGGAAACTCAATTCAAAGAAATTGAATTTGGTATATAATATGTCCCAAAAACACCTCATATAACACACGAAATATATTTCTCAAAAAGCTTTAGTGACACACCTACTTGTCACCTATGCAGTCTGTGCAGTCTCGCAAAAATTCAAATATCTCTTAACTCCAATGTTGTATTGATGAACAGTTTAATGAATTAGAAAATATACTTGCAGATATTCAATTTGATATGTAAATAATTCCGTAATTCAATGTATATTTGGAGAAAAGCTCCACTACATTTGACCTAATTTTCAGCACATTATGAATGTAACTTGTGATGACCTTTGCCAACTTTTGTTCCACAACTCGCTTGACTTCAAAACGTAATACACGACTATCATAAGCCTAAAATAACTCATAATATAACCTATTTATCAAGTTAAGAACCCTAGTATCATCCCAAAAGTACATCTTATAACATTTACAACTTGTCGACATTCGACGAAACTTATTTTCTTCAATTTGTTTAGCTTCTAAGCCTTTCAACCCTCTTGGTACGATATAATTTCTGAGCTTGCATCAATTGAATTACAAATACTCTGATGTACGAAGATATGGGGTGTAACATTTAGCGCTCCACCCAGACAATACCATCATATTAAGTTGTTTGTTACTAGATTAGAGTCATTTTGTCATGACCCGAATTTCCCATAGTCGAGACCATGATGGCGCCTAAAATTGAACCCGCTAGGCAAGACAACGTTAATGTTTATTTACCTTATTCATTTATTTTTAACACATAATAGGTGATGTACAAATCAGCGAAAATAAAAGTACGAGAGAAAACAAAGTCTACAACTAAATTAAAAACCATTACGAAAATCATAATACTAAACCCAGATTTGGTGTCACAACTTCACGGACTGTCTATGAATACTGCATATAAAGGTCTGAACAAAATAAATACATCTGTCTCAAAATAAATAAGTACAGAGTGGAAATAAAGTAGGAGGGGATGTCAAGGCCTGCGTACGCCTCCAAGACTACCTCGGAATCTCTAAAAGGACTGAAAGCAACCTCCTCACTCTAAGGTCCGTAGGGTCCTGTACCGGGATCTGCACAAAAGTGCAGAGTGTAGCATCAGTACAATTGACCCCATGTACTGAGTAAGTGTCGAGCCTAACCTCGTCTAAGTAGTAACGAGACTAGGACACGACAATCAACTAAACCTGTGCAGTTTAATCATATACGGAGAAAATAATAACAACAAAAATTAAGCAGCTAAATACAAGGAAAGGGGAACATACTGAGGGTAGAAAATATCAAATAATGGAAATAAGAAGTAAAGAAACAAATTAAATATCAATTTAAACAACAAAAATAACAGCACAAAAACAAGTGCACGACATCACCCTTCGTTCTTTTACTCTCATCCTCACCAAATAATAAATAGAATGCACGACATCACCCTTCATGCTTTTACTCTCATCCTCACCAAATAATAAATAAAATGCACGACATCACCCTTCGTGCTTTTACACTCTTCCTCACCCAAACAAATCAATAACAACAATCCGTCAAGGAAATCAACAATACAAACAACAATAATAAAGCCATAACGTCCCGACAAGGGAGTTAACCGTAGAATCAATATCATCCCGGCAAGGGAAACAACTGTAACCAATCTCACCTAGTTACTCAATTTCACATAGTAATTCTCAACCCGAGCCAATACTAAAAAATGATCAATACCAAAGAAACACCACCAACATAGATAATTGACAAATTAAATTCAAGTAATGCTTCATAAAAAATCACATAAACCGCAATATTCGACTCACGACATGCTTGACGCCAACGTATCGATACTCGTCACCACACCTATATGTTGCACATTATACTAACACGTGGAAAATAACCACAATACCTATTCCCTCAAGCTAAGGTTAGGCCAAACACTTACCTCGAATTCCACGACCAAACTCAAGCCTCAATTACCGCTTTCCCTTTAGAATTGGCCTCCAATTCGATTGTATATAGACATAATTAGCTTAACAGTATCAATAAACACTAAATAATTCAACCCCAATGCTTAATTATGAGTTTTCTATCATTCTTCCCAAAAAGTCAAAAATCGACCCCGGGCCCGCTTGGTCAAAACGCGAGGTTCGAACCAACCCGATCACCCATACACCTACGAGCTCGAATACATAATTAGTTTCAGAATCCGACCCCAATCGAGGTTTAAATTCCCAAATTTGTAAAATCCCTATTTCTCCTAAAATCCCTAATTTTCTACCCTTCAAGAACAAGATTTAGGCCTAAAAATCTAATGGGTATTGATGGAAATATAAGGAAATGAGGTTAATAACACAAACCTATGATTTGTTGATGAAATCCCTCTTCAAAAATCGCCCAAGGTCGGATTCTATGGAAAGAGATATGAAATTATGGCCTATTCCCGTTTTTGTTACTGTTTTAAACTCCTGGACAGACCCTCTATGCGATCGCGAGAGGTCTGATGTGTTCGCATAGGTTTACTTCCCCCTGGCCTTTGCGTGCCTTGGATGTGTTCGCATAGAGTATTAGCTCCCCTTCCCCAGTTCCCTCCTAAAGTTGTGCGTTCGCGAGCCACTGGCCGCATTGGCATAGTACAAACCTAGCCCCAACCCCAATTACTCTCCGAGTTCACGTGGATTACCATGCGTTCGCATAGTACAAATTACCAGACACCAGAAAAAAACTACTTCACCAGATTTTTTAAGTCCAAAAACACTGCGACGCTTATCCGAATCTCACCCGAGCCCTCGGGGCTCCAAACCAAACATGCACACAACTCCAAAAACATCCTACGGGCTTACTCGCGTGATCAAATCACCAAAATAACATCTTAAACAACAAATTTAGCATCAAAACCAAAGAAAATCACAAGAACTTTCAAAATTTCAATTCTTACAACTACGGGTCCGAATCACGTCATATGACCTCCGTTTCTTATCAAATTTTACAGGCATCACTCAAATACTATATTAAACCTGTATTGGGCTCCAGAACCAATATACGAGCCCGATACCATCAATTTCAAATATAATCAAATTTCCAAAAACTCTTATAATTTCAGCAAAATATTTTCTTTCAAAAATTTATTTCTCGGGCTTGGGACCTCGGAATTAAATTCTGGGCATATGCCCAAGTCCCATATTTTCCTACGGATCCTCCGCGACCATCAAATCACGGGTCCAGGTCCGTTTACCCAAAATATTGACCGAAGTCAACCTTAAATTAAATTTTAAAGGCAAAATTAGTATGTTTCTTAGTTTTTCATATAAAAGCTTTCCGGATATACGCCTGGACTGCGCATGCAGAACGAGGTGAGGTAAAAGGAGGTTTTCAAGGCCTGGGGACACATTTTTAACTTATAAAGGAGAGATGACTTTTTGGGTCATCACACATTTGGAGGCCGATTCGCGAGACAAGGGTTTGTTGGAGCATCAAATCGTGCACTTTGAGGTAAGTAACACCTCTAAACTTGGTAATTGAAGGTATGAATCCCTGAAATACATGTTATGTGGTTGGTGTTGAGGTGGCGCACATGCTAGGTGAACTAACACCCTTTGAGCTGTTCTTTGCTTTTAGACATAGGTTAATCCTATTACATATTGAGTACATTGAATCGATTGTACTCGTACCATACTCTGCACTTCGTGTGCAGATACATGTACATCTAGATGCGGTGATTGCTAGATCTGGTGTTACTATCTTTCGCGGAGACTTCAAGGTAGCTTCTATGACGCCTGTAGACCTTGACTCTCCTTCCTTTCATTTTACTTCAGTATTGTTCTATTTTCTCAGGCAATTGTATTGGAGTTTTAGGCTATGTTAGCATTAGTAGCTCGTGTACTCGGGGACACCAGGTTGTTGGGATTGTTTTGGTTGAGTCACACTTGTTCTTATCACTTATTTATGAGATTTTTCACGATTGAACTTATTAAGTCATGTTTTTTTAATTAAAATGCGAGGTTATTATGTGATTGTTGGATTTCCTAGTAATGTGATAGGGGCCATCACGACTGATTGGGATTTGGGTCGTGACACAGGCTCACTATCACGATCCGACTGGTGTGGTCACCGGCTCAACATCACAATCCACCCGGCGTAGTCACAAGCTCAACATCACAATGGAAGCAGATAATACAAGAATGCATGTGCATGATCAATGAATGTCAAGTTTCATACGTCTAAACTTGTTTACACGGCATGCTACGGTGTATGCTTTGCGAATGTAATATTACGGTCCAAGTTAATAAGTAATATCAACACATCGAGGAGTTCATTGAAAACAATACAACAAGTCGCGTAAGGTTCATGACATACACGAGGAAAATCACACCATCACACGAATATCATCAATATTATGCCCCCAGGCCGTCACATATCATCCCTAACATAGACACCCTTGTCTCTCTGCATTAACAATATCATAATAGCCACACTTAGCGCTTCGTCCAGATAATACATCACAATATATACCCGTATCGCTCCGCATAATAACCATTCTTATCGCTCCCAAACAATAAACACAATAGCTACATGTATCACTCCGCCCATACAATAAATCCAGTAGCCACATGTATCACTCTGCATAATCAAAAACACTAACATTCCACCCTTATACTCCGCATTGCAACAATCAATTTACACACAAATCAACATTTTCTAACCTGACAACTACACGACATATCAATCCGTACCATAAGTGCCCATAGGCCACAACCTTTCCAAAATAACAATACTGATGTCACCACAACACACAGCCCACGACTCTACCACGATGTGAACGAGAATCTAAAAAATAATAGAATGAAATGGAAAATAACTCAACAATGAAGGATACTCCATAAAACAAAAACTTCAACTAAAACAAATTACTAACTCTCTATAAGTCCAACTTCCATTACTTCCTTATGAATGAACTTAACAATGAAAGGCATGATGTATACTAACAACTTCAATTGAATACATATAAGAGTAACTCAACAATGATGGATAGAACATGTGCTAACAACTTCAATTAAGCATAATAAACTTGACAATGAAAGATATAGCATGTGATAGTAACTTCAATTAAGACACATAAGAGTAAGCTCGACAAAGGAAGGTAGATAATGAAATAGCAACTACAATCTAAGAATATAAGAATGAATTCAAGAAAGAAGATTTAACAAGTAATAAAAACTTCTAATTGAATGCATAAAGTAACCTAAGAGTCTAAACAGATCAATACAATAAGCCAGGTACACACTCGTCACCTCATGTACACTTCATTCACATAATTCAAACAATACAATCAACTCAAACCCTAAGGGGTAGTTCCCCCACTCAAGATTAGGCAAGATGCTTACCTCAATGAAACTAAATAAATACTTTAAAAAGTCCTCTCCATGTGAAACAACCTCCGGATGGCTCGAATCTAGCCAAAATAACTTAATATTAGAAATAAAAGGCATGGGAAACTATTACGAATAATAAAGCTTCGATATTTAATGAATACCAAAAAGTCAACCCAAAGAGTAAACCTCGGGCTTGCACCTCGTAATCCAACAAAACTCACAAAATACAAACACTCATTCCGATACGAGTCAACCATATCTATTCCGATTTCAGTTTGGCCCTTAAATCACCATTTTATGTTTTAGAAAGTTTTTACAAAAATCCTCAATTTCTTCAACTCAAATCACTAACTAAATGATTAAAAAAAATGGAATCATGAAATATAACAAAATCCGAGTCAAGAATACTTACCCCAATCCAAAACGTGAAAATCCCCTCCACAATCGCCCAAAAGCAAGCTCTCTAACTCGAAAAGTGATAAAATAACAAAAGCCCTCGAAATAGAGTACTTATAAGTCTACCAGGAAAAAGCTTCACAATTGCGAACGCAATGAAAAATGAGGTAAAACTTCGTGAACGCATCCAACACATTGCAAACGCGATGAGTAATTTTCCAGTAGACCCCAATTTCCTTATGCGAACGCGGAGACATAGACGCGAATGCGGACAAAAACCAACTGAACCTTTGTGAATGTGTGTCCACGGTCACGTCCTCGATGAACAGAGTCACTTAGCTCCAAGAATCACTTCACGATCACAAGTTTATTTTTGCCTCACGGCTTTATCTTCGCCATCGCAAAGAACAACTGAAACACCAGAAAACCAAAAACTCCAAACATGGGCGAAATGGCCCGAAACTGATCTGAAACACACCCGAAGCCCCCAGGACCCTGTCTAACAGTATCAACCAATCCTCTAACATCTCGGACATACTCGAGGCCTCAAATCACATCAAACAACATCAAAACTGCGAACTGAACCTCATTTCAAGCCTAACGAACTAATGAACTTTCAACATCTACAACTCGCGCCAAATCATATTAAATAAACCCCGAATGACCTTAAATTTTGCATGAAAGTCCTAAATGACACAATGGAGCTATACCAACTCCCAAATCACAATCCGAACCTGATGTCAACAAAGTCAATTCCCGGTCAAATCTATCAACCTTCCAAACCTTCAACTTTTCAAATTTTTCCAAAAAGCATCAAATCAATCTACAGACGCCTAAGTCCAAATCACCATACAAAGTTATTCGAATCATCAAAAAACCATTCTGGAGTTGACTACACGAAAGTCAAACTACGGCAAACTCTTACCACTTAAGCTCCTAAGAATCATTCTTCCAAATCAATCCTGAATCGATCAAAAAGCAAAATCGAACATACACGCAAGTCCTAATATATAATACGAAGCTTCTTAAGACCTTATACCACCGAACAAAATGCTAAATCTCAAAACGACCAGTCAGGCCGTTGCACTTCTTCTGTAAATTCACCAAAGCAAACCTGTTCGGGGTGATTCTTATGTTAAATCTAAAGCAACAACAACAAAAACCTAGTAAAATCCCACAAGTGAGGTCTGGGAGGGTAGAATGTACACAGACCTTACCCCTACCCCATAGGGGATAGAGAGGCTATTTTCGGGAGACCCTCGGCTTATAGACAATAGATATGTGACAACAAAACCCAAAAAATAATATCAGCAACGTGAGAAGCAACAAATAAATGGAAAAGCAGTAACACAAATATTATGCAAAATTGTGAACCACAACATAAATCGTTAGCAGGTCTAGACAAACCACTATCATACTTGTCGGTACAAAGAGGGAAGCCGGGACAAAGGGGAAAAGCTCTTGACTACCCCTTAACCTACAAACCTAATGCTCTACCTCAACACCTTCCTATAAAGAGCCATGTCCTCAGAAATCTGGAGCCGCGCCATGTCCTGTCTTATCACCTTAGTCCAATACTTCTTAGGCTGGCCTCTACCTATTCTCGTACCTGTCAAAGCCAACCTCTCACACCTCCTAACCAGGGCATCTAGGATTCTCCTCTGCACGTGTCTGAACCATCTAAGTCGCGCTTCCCGCATCTTGTCATCCACCAGAGCCACGCCCACCCTCTCCCGAATATCTTTATTCATAATCTTATCCAGCCTAGTGTGCCCACACATCCATCTCAACATCCTTATTTCTACTACTTTGATCTTATGGATATGTGAATTCTTGACTGGCCAACACTCAACCCCATACGACATGGCCGGTCTAACCACCGCTCTATAGAACTTACCTTTGAGTTTCGGTGAACATTCTTGTCACACAGGACTCCAGAAACTAACCTCCATTTAATCCATCCCACCCCAATACGGTGTGTAACATCTCCGTAGATCTCCCTATCACCCAGGATAATTGACCCTACGTACTTAAAACTCTCTCTTGAGGATGATCTGTGAGTCAAGCCTGACTTCCACATCCTCTTCCCCCGTCACGTCGCCGAACTTACATTCCACATATTCCGTCTTAGTCCTGCTCAACTTGAAACCTTTAGCCTCCAAGGCCTTCCTCTATACCTCTAGTCTCCCATTAACACCGCATCCCGTCTCATCAATCAGAACTATATCATCGGCGAACATCATACACTATGACACCTCTCCTTTGATATGGTGTGTCAGTGGGTCCAGCGCCAGGGCAAATAAGAATGGGCTAAGCGCAGATCATTGGTGTAACCTCATAACCACCTGAAAAGGCTCTAGGTCACCTCTCACAGTCCTAACCCGAGTCATAGCTCCATCATACATATCCTTTATTTCCCTAATGTAAGCCACCGACACACCTTTCACCTCCAGACATCTCCAAAGGACGTCCCTAGGGAACTTCTCATACGCCTTCTCTAGGTCAATAAACACCATATGAAAATCCCTCTTCCTATCCCTGTATTGTTCCACCAACCTCGTGATAAGGTGAATATCTTCCATACTATAATGACCCGGCATGAACCCAAACTTGTTTTCGAATATAGACACCGCCCTCCTTATCCTCCCTTCCACCACCCTCTCCCAAACTTTCATGGTATGCCTTAATAACTTGATACCCCTATAGTTGTTACAATTCTAGATATCACCTTTGTTCTTGTACATCGGAACCATTATACTGCAGCGCCACTCATCAGGCATCCTCTTCGTCCTGAAGATAACATTAAAAAACCCAGTCAGCCACTCCAAGCCTGCTCTACCTGCATACCTCCAAAACTCTACTGGAATCTCATCTGGTCCGGTCGCTTTTCCCCGACTCATCTTACTCATCGCACCCACGACCTTTTCAACCTTAATGCGCCTACAATACCTAATGTCGCGGTGGCTCTCTTAGTGCCCCAATTTCCCTAACACGAGGTTTTCATCCCCCTCTTCATTCAGAAGTTTATGAAAGTACGACTGCCATCTTAGCCTAATCTGGGCCTCTTCCATCAATACTCTACCGTCCTCGTCTTTGCTGCACCTCACTTGATCCAGGTCACGAGCCTTCTTCTCTCTCGCTTTAGCCAACCGGAATAACTTCTTGTCCCCACATTTGTCCCCAAGTTCCTCATACAGACGACCAAATGCAACATTCTTAGCCTCTGTGACCGCTAATTTTGCCTCCTTCCTAGCCTCCTTATATCTTTCTATGTTCGCTCTCCTCTGATCCTCAATTCATAAAATCTTCTGCCATGTCCTGCCACTCCCTCCATTTCCCAAGGTCTTCCCGGGTATACCAAGTAAGTTCGTCTCCAGTCAAACTCCTTATAATCAACTTCATTCTCAACTTTTCATTTCTTCCTACTCCGACCAACTTTTCACAATAAGACCTCAAATGAGCGTGGGGGTCGGGATGTATACAAAGTTCCTCATAATTCAGGCTCTCTCTGAACAACCTGGATATTCTTCATATATTTCCTCAATACTCGTAGTTGTCCCGAAACTTACTCCTCTTCCTTGAATTTTTATTTTTTCTCCATCTTGGCGTATTGGTATATCTCATAGGGCACTCTAATGGTGACAGACTAAGTAAAGGTAGGCTCATAGGTGGCATATAATGCTGGAAAACACTGCTCATGTTTGGCGGTGTGTGCCGCAAATATATGCTGAGTATAGTTGTTGGTAAAACTGACACTGTCACGGGGAGGGGTGTGAACTAAATTGGTGGTGGCTGGTGGATTTGGTGGTGCTTGGACATATTTTGGAACATAGGGTGTGCGTATAGGATGGTTTAGTGGATTTGCGGGGGTTACTGGTGGTATAAGTTGAGTTGTGGGAATTGCAATGATTGTAGTTGGGGTATTGGTTATTTTTTGGGTTGATGAAGATAAATGATCAAGAATTGAATCTAACAAAGGGAAGCGTGGTTGTTGTAGAAGTGTCGACACAGCCAAGTGTGTCAGCTCCGGGATCTGTTGTAATTCTTCTCTCAGTGACTCCATTTCGTGTTCCATTCTGGTGACGTGTTCGTCATTTCGGGTGTCGTCCTTTCCCCCCGATCCCCCCGGGTTGTCAACTACTACTAGATCGTTTCTAGCCAGATCACCGATTGTAGACATCTTCCCATTAGATCTCATATTGTATGGTGGCTCGACCAATTTTAAGTATCAACACAAGCCAACCTTTGTTTCATGGATAAAATAAAGCAATAAAGTGAGAAAATAAAGAAATGTATATATCAGTTTCAGGGATTGTACAAATATATGCACATAGAGCATTTAAATCATGTATTTAGACAAGCTCATTTCCTAAGATATGAAGGACCTCTCTTTGCCGAAGATAGGCCTATATCGAGAGCGTTTGACAAACAATCAGATTTTAACACATTCAAATCTGGAGCAAACTTTGGTTTTCATTGAAAGGCTTTATAGGTTATAATAAGGCTTCATCATCAATACAATATGGGGGAAATTGCTACAACATGGTTCAAAGTTTCACAAAAATATCATAGGGGCTCATCGGTTTGCCCTTAGGGAAATGATAATGGTACAAGAAAGGGAAATCAACTAGACACTTAATAATCGTTCCCGGAGTCACCTCCCAAGCTTTATTCTTCTGGCTCCTCCCCAGTGTCCTCTTCAACTTCTCCCTTATCCTCGTCATTGTTGTAATATGGTTCCTTCTCTGGATCTTCCTCTGGCTCTGATTCTAAATCATTGTATATGTATCTAATCACCCGGTTGTCGTCATCTTACGGTGGCATCATGTGGTCGACCGACCCGAAACTACTTATCTGTGGATGGTAGTTGTGATGATATATGTGCAGAGTTATTGTTGAATCCTCCAATCCCTCTCTACTAGGGCTGGCCGACTCATCCTCCTCACTGATCCACATGAAGTACTCAGGCGAACATCAGGAATTTTGTCTCATTGTCATTGTGATCAAGTCATTTCATATATCTTGGAGCCTCCTGACCCTCAGGATTGAAATTTGTCCACTGTAATCATCTTGACACAAAGTTGTACTTCACCAAAGAGGCACGTATTGGATTAGATCAAATTTTCTTAAACCCCTAGAGGCACGTACGACTTAATTCCCTCCAATCCCACTAACTCGATGAAGTACTTTCTTGCGCTTCTCAAGATTGCCCTGCCACTTAACCATGAAAGTTTCCAATTTATGAATTCTCCACTAAGATGGGTCAACATTTTGCGCCACTCCTCTTGACCATGTAGTGTAAGACAATGCCTATCCTTTCACTATGGCTCCAGATCATATTTATGATGCCAACAAAATAGTCAATGGTTGCCTCCCTCTGAAGAAGTGTTATGTGGCTCATATCTAGAGTAGTAAGTTTTAGCCTCAGAAAATTTCATATCCTCTTGAGCTTGATGAAAGTGCCCGAAATGTCTCTACCAGTATCATAGGAACTAGGGTGACATGCAGATTTGTCACGCCCCGAACCTGGGAGGCGAGACTAGCACCTGATGCCTAACCTAACATTGCGTACCAATTTGCGACTAAGGAACTCTGAACATGTGATGTCATACTTTGGCCATGGGCCACATTGAAAGGCAATTGCGAATACTGGCTAAATATCAATATAAAGTTTGGCCGACAAGGTCGTCATTACAGTCGGAAAACAACCAAAATATACATAAAAGGCCTACCAGCCCAACATACTGCACTAACTGAGATGATATGTCCACAAGCCTCTACTAGTAGATATACTATGATCGGAACAACTCCCCGACCTATTCATAACATATATACATATATACAAAAGATGTTGATAACTCTATAGACCCGGCAACTCCGAAAGACATGGAGCTTACCGATCAAGATGAACTCGGGCAACACTTAATGAGGAGGTCTACCCGTCTGTCTGTCTGAACCTGCACGCATGAAATGCAGCACCCCTAGAAAAGGGACGTCAATATGAAATAATGTACCGAGCATGTAAAGCAATATAGTAAAAGCTGAAACTGAACTGAAAATATAATAAGTGAAAGCAACTGGAAGTCAAAGATAATCTGAAGATATGCTTACCAGCTGATACTAACTCAACTCTCTCAATATAGTGAGTAAAATAGTTGTACGGCCTTATAAGGCTCGTTATCTATATTTTTAATTGTTCTGCCATAGTAGGCTCGCTCGTAGACGCTCGACCATACTAGGCTCTGTATCTCGATCAAATGGGCTCTCATAGGCACTCGACCACAGTAGGCTCGGTATATAACTTACCATCTGATCATAGGTTGCCTAATAGGGGCCTGTCCATTGATTATAGCTCGATGGTAATGAAAATACTGTAATACAGTATATATAGATTCTCTGCTCTCTTGACTGGAAGAAGATAATACTCAATTGAACATAAAGTCCTGATAAGGGAGAATACTGTAACTTATGAGACTAGGTTAATGTATGTAAATTCGGGAGTATGAACTTCTGTTTATGCTTCATTATCAAACTCGTGCAATTATGAGATCATGCCAAAATGAAGGAAGAGCTTAGCCTTAACATACCTGGAGTAGGGAAAAACCCGTATGATGTTCTTGTAAAAGGTTGCACTGTACTCCTTTAGAATCGCAAAAATTTTACGTTGCTAATAATTCTTGTTGGATTCCTTTTGGTTGCAAGAATTCACATTTTTTGTGGGAATTTGCAGAAATAGGTAAGAAGTCACGTTGCTAATGTTCTAACTCTCATATCTTGTTGGAGTGTTCTTTTGGTATTGAAAATATTAGTGTTTGAGAATGAAAATGTTATTTTTATTCAAAATCCTAGAATGATGTGTCTTGAATTCAATATTTTTGGTTCTAACCAAAGGTGACTAAGAGTCACTTGTTTGGAAAATGGCTTGCTTCCACTTGGGGTGGGGTGGAGAATTTTCAATCTTTATCCACTTATTAGGTAATTAGGTAATGTCGTGTTACCCGGTAATTAACCAATTACCCGCATAATTAAGAATTATGTCAAATTATTTAAAATACTACTCACTTTTAACACATCTTATACACCTTACTATCATGGCCATATGGTACCTTGTATGGTACTAGTCCATAAATACCAGGTATTTTAGCTCGGGCCATATATTATCCCAAAATGTCAAATTTCGACGAAATTCATTTTCTTCGATTCGCTTACCCTCTTACCTTCACGAATTTTCTTATCACTTGTTTGAAATAGCATAATACTTATAATCTCAAAATAATTTTCTTCCCGAACTTATGTCAATTAACTTACAACGAAACTTTAACGTACGAAAATGCGGGATGTAACATCTCATTCCCGAGCTTTCACCAATTCACTTATGGCATACTTTCACGTATGAAAACATGGGGTGTAACATCATTCCCCCCTTTGGAATATTTGTCCTCGAATGTTGACTGATGCAGTTATCGTTTTCATAACCTATGTCTTCTGAATACTTCAGTACTCTCCTTTCCATCTAGTCAATTGTTCTATAAATAAATCCAAAGGCCAGGGCATTCCCTCCTTTAAGCTTCTTTCTCATACCACGATTTTTAGTTGGAATCCTTCTCATCTCATAACTGTTGCTACCTTCCATCATGCAGCCTTTATAATTCAAACTTTGTATGTGCGCCCATGCGACTCTTCTCTTCTCTTTCTTCCATCTTTTAGCCAATCTCTAGGCTTCATTTTGTGAACATATACAAAATTATGTCAAGCTGTCCCTATGGGCGTCATTAGCTTTATTACATCTAAGTAGGCCATACTATACCATAATTCTTACTTTGATTTATCGTTACTGAGATCTGCTACCGAACTCCAGGTTACTCTCGTTGCTTATCCTATATGCATAAAGCTAAGTCCTTTAACGCTTCTTCATCACTGTTCACCTTAATATTGATGGCCCAATCTCATCTCGTACCTTGCAAATTTTACCCATCCATTGTTGATTCACCTCAATGTTGATCTATAATCTTCCATTGGTAACTTGAAATTTATTACGTAATATATTGACACTAGGGCTTACGTTTCATCATGGAACATTTGAAGTGATTTTCCTGATCCACTTAGGGGCGATACTGTACTTCAATAATCGTATTTTATAGCATCTCAATGTGATTCACCTTACATTTTTAATTCCGTACAATCCATGAAATCTTCTCCAAATCGTTACTCGGTCGAAGGCCCAAACGACATCCTTTATTTATCATAATTGTACCCTTATTCTACTACAGGGCATCATTCCATCTCTTCTAAATGCTACTAGTCTTAGACTCCTTTGAGTTTGCGACCTATAAGTATATATTTATACTACTCGCAACCTTCCTTTAACTTGCTTGCACCATAGATTTCCTTGTGTGATTTTAGGATATCAAGTGAGACATCACATCGTATCTAACTCATTCTTTACTCTCTTGACTAGACCTCTCATTACTTAGAAACCATAGGCTGGAAGGTACGCCACTGACGTTGCCGCTATTGTTCCTGGATACTGAATCCCAACACTTCTAGCCTTCTATCTGAAGTATTGACTATGTACGATCTTCTGCCTTTGAGTATCTCGTACGTTGTCACCTTTACCTCACTTACCTTAAAATATGGCCTCACATTATTCTATATCTTTTATGACCTCCCTTCTACATAGGTATAATTCACATCCACAACTTGAAGCTCTATTGTAATACTTGCACCTCTGGTGCATACAAAATCCGGTGGGAGCTTCATAATGACTTCTTATGAAGCTGGTACTCTTCAAACAAGATTTATCATAGAGCCATTATAAAATAGGGCTATTGTATTATCTCTCTTGTACCTCTAATATTAAGTAATACGATTTCTATAATTGCTTGGGGACAATAATAAGACTCATGATTCACTTGGTTGATGTAGCTCTTTAGTTTCCTCTTCCTTCTGATCAGCCTTTATGTAGGCTTAAGCTATCTTCCGATCTGTGGCTCATGGGATTTTGTTATCACTTTAGCCTTTCATGGATGGTATGGAAAACCATGATACAATCTTCTAACGATTTAATCCTTTGTCTATGACCTGGACTCAATTCTTTCTTTTATCTTATACCGGAATCTTCTACGGTTGTATGATTGTCAACATATATGCTGCATGGATAATACTCCAAACTCTTAAGTGCGTTCATAACATAACTAATTCTGGATCATTAAACGAATGATTCTTTTTGTTCCTTCTCAGCTTTCTTTTAATGTAAGCAATTACTTTTCCTGGTCTTCCCCCCTTGTTGCGTACATACTTAGCTTACCTTAGTGCCCACTCATATTGGAATTCCATACAACTCATATTATCTTGAATATCACTTCTGACTTTTCTCCCCATTCATTAGCCACAGTAGGTGCCACTTTCTTTTAGAGTGCATACAATTTTTGTAGTGAGACTGTTGTTACACGACCATTTCCTCTTTAGGTCACTGTGCTTAGGTTGAAGCATTCTTCCTTATCTCCTCAGCTAGTCTTTCATTGTAGTTCTTAGAGAGGATCCTCTGACTTTTGTAAAGCTGCGAGCTTATTACATCGTATTCCCGATAAAAAAATTGATGTTCGTACTCACCTATAATTATGCTCAGTTACTGACCTCCACACTCATGTGCTCGTACGATTGCTTTTGAAATGAAATTCTGACTGTCTTCCCAGTGGGTCTTTCTTAACTACACCAACTCCTATCTGAATATTTTTCAAGTATTACATTGACATTACTGCGAGGCTAAATTTACTATGTTTATCTTCTATGATCTGCTGATTTGTCTGCATCCTCTTGTCTAGCCATAACTAGGCTCTTCCTGAATCAACTACTAACTACTTGTTGGCCCATTCCCGTATCAATATTCCGCGTAATCTTTCTTGGGTTATTTTCTTGTCTTAACTTACCTCTCGCACTGGCTCTTTATTAATCAACAACATCTCGGGCAGGAACCCTTACTTCCTCTCCTTGACGTCATGTTTGCATAATGCTCTGCTATTGTGCATATCTGCAGGCTTTGAATAAGTGCAATCTCGTCCCTTTTTCATTTTCATTTTTTTCGCTTCTTCCTTTATCATTCCGTAGTTACTAGAACCATTTGTCTCTGACTTAATGCCACATCACTCCATATTACCCCTTTTAGGGAAGTACTAAGATTTAGTGCTATGACGAGCTATCTATAGATGTTTTACCTCTTTATCTTTGGCGTCTTCTCACATTAATGATGACCCTTGCTCGCCTTGCGGTAATTCTCATTGCTTACTTTAGGGAAGCATTTTCCTGAATCACCATTCTTTGAATTTCTCATGAATAATCTTCTGTTGTCCATTCTATTATCGCCGGAACGAAATCTGAAATTCTCACGATACCGACTAATCTCAAACCACTGAGTCAATTGATGTTTAGTTTATCATGTTCACCAGCCCATACTAATTTCTATTACTTTGGGGTTTAAGTCTCCCTTCTGGTAGTTGCTTTGGAGTCACGAACTTATTTCTTGAAATGAGGATATGACTTTATGGTCTATACTCTTCTGGTGCCTCAAGGCCTGTCACCTCTCGTATTTTCCTCCACTTGACTATAGACTCTGTAATACTGTCATCTTTTGATCTACCGTTGTCATCCATGTATCACATTTTACTCATAATGCTTCATTAACTCTCTTCTTATTTCTCGCTAACTTCTATGTCTGTTACTTTATTCTGAAAATTCGAACAAGCCATTCTTCTGCTTTTAGCTCCCCTTTGGTCCATCCACTGGCTCTTCGGGTTTCCTAACATTATCTCTCTACTAGGTACGGGAGCCACGCTAAGGTAATATTTATCCCTTCTAGGCTTCCAGTGCCTATCTTTGTAATGCTCATATCTAGTTGTACTATTTTAGAGTGCACCATCTGGTTGTCTCACAGGGAGATCTATTAGAACCTTTGCAACATCCTTCGGAAATGTTAACTAACGCAAATAATCCATTCACTAAGTTTGGGTTACTCTAACCTCACCCGGATCTTGATAGCCCATCCTTCTCTTAAACTATATCATGTTAGCTCCCATAGAGCATAACTGAGATCGGTGTTACTATTGAAGGTAATTCAAAATGATCATATCTCCCTTCCTAAAAGGTAAATAATGATAATCTTTATTAACTGGGTACCTCACACCCTTCTTCACCTTGCTTATTTTACTTGCTGAAACTTGTGTCTAACTTCTGATTTGGTTATTCCTTTTTTCCGTAAGAGGGGATAGACATTCTTGCCTTAGGGATCCTTATCAAGAAGCTTACACATCCTAGTATACACATGATTTGCCGAGTACCTCATATTTATCCATCATAAGCATGATGCAAAAATCAAGTTCCTCTGACTCAACTCTTCCACAGCTATATCTCTTACCAACCGTCTTTCTGTATGTAGGCATCGTGGTATTATGAATAAGATAGACTTAGGAAATTGAGTTCTTACAATTGAGCTCTATGACACCATCTAGAGTAAGAAGAATGAGTGAAAGTTATAAATTTCCTATAGCCTCCTACTTATAAGTGTGGTGCACCACACACCCATAAAAATACTTTACTAGACACGGCTTGTAGACTCCCTAGGACATAACTGCTCTGATACCACTTTTCTCAGGTGACGTGACCGAAAACCCGGTGCCTCACCTAACCTTGCGTACCAATTTGCGACTAAGGAACTCTGAACATGTGATGACATACTTTGGCCATGGGACACATTTCAAGGCAACTGTAAATGCTGACTAAATATCAATATAAAGCTGGTCAACAAGGCCGTCATAACTACTACTGCTGGAAAACCAACAAAATATACATAAAGGCCTACCAGCCCAACATACTGCACTAATTGACATGATATGTCTACAAGCCTCTACAAGTGGATATATTGTGATCGGAATATCTCACCGACCTACTCATAACATATATACTTATATACACAAGATGTACATAAAGCTCCATACCAGGAAACTCCGAAAGGCATGGAGCTTACCGATCAAGCTGAACTCGGGCAACACTTAATGAGGAGGTCTACCCGTCTGTCTGTCTGAACCTGCACCCATGAAATGCAACACCCGCAGAAAAGGGACGTCAGTATGAAATAATGTACCGAGTATGTAAGGCAATATACTGAAGGCTAAAACTGAACGGAAAATATAATAAGTGAAAGCAACTGGAAGTCAAAGATAAGCTGAAGATATGCTTACCTACTGATACTGACTCAACTCTCTCTCGCTCATAGGCGCTCGACCATATTAGGCTCTGTATCTCGACCAACTGGGCTCACTTTTATCCGCTCGACCATAGTAGGCTCGGTATATAACTTACCATCTGATTATAGGTTGCCTATAGGGGCCTGCCCATCAATTATAGATCGATGGTAATAAAAATACTGTAATACTGTATATATAATTTTCTGCTCTCTTGACTGGAAGATGATAATACTCAATTGAACATAAAGTCCTGATAAGGGAGAATACTGTAACTTATGAGACTAGGATAATGTATGTAAATTCGGAAGTACGAACTTCTTTTTATGCTTCATTATCAAACTCGTGTAATTACGAGATCATGCCAAAATGAAGAAAGGCTTAGCCTTAACATACCTGGAGTGGGGAAAAACCTGTATGATATTCTTGGAAAAAGTTGCACCGTACTCCTTTAAAATCGCAAAATTTTACGTTGCTAATAATTCTCTTTGGATTCCTTTTGTTGCACGAATTCACATTTTTTGTGGGAATTTGCAGAAAATAGGTAAGAAGTCACGTTGCTAATGTTCTAACTCTCACATCTGCTTGGAGTGTTCTTTTGGTATTGAAAATATTAGTGCTTGAGAATGAAAATGTTATTCTTATTCAAAATCCTAGAATGATGTGTCTTGAATTCAATATTTTTGGTTGCCACCTAACCAAAGGTGATTAAGAGTCACTTGTTTGGAAAGTGGCTTGCTGCCACGTGGGTGGGGGTGGAGAATTTTTAATCTTTATCCACTTATTAGGTAATTAGGTAATGTCCCGTTACCCGGTAATTAAATAATTACCCGCATAATTAAGAATTATGTCAAATTATTTAAAATACTATTCACTTTTACACCTTATACACCTTACTATCATGTCCATGTGGTACCTTGTATGGTACAAGTCCATAAATACCGAGTATTTTAGCCCGAGCCATATTTTATCCCAAAATATCAAATTTCGATGAAATTCATTTTCTTCGATTCGCTTATCCTATTACCTTCACGAATTACTAATCACTTCTTTGAAATAGCATAATACTTATGTAACGACCCGACCGGTCGTTCCGAGGGTTTGGCACCGTTTCCCCCGTTTCTGCTTCATTATAAGCGGTTCAGCTTCATTACGTTGTGTTAGATTGGTTGGCTCGGGTTCGAAGCGATTTTTTGAGAGAAATGAGACACTAGGTCTCTTACCTTGGTTCAAAAGTTGGAAAACTCAACTGGAAGTTTACTTATTTGTAAACGAACTCGAAATGTAGATTTTATGGTTTGGATAGATTTGTTAGGTGATTTGGGGCTTAAGAGTGTGTTCGGAATGTGGTTTTGATGTCCGATGTAGAATTAGGCTTCAATTGGCGAAAGTTGGTTTTTGGCGATTTCTGGTCGGTAATGGAAAATGGGCTATTGGAGTCGGAATGGGATTCCGGAAGTTGGAACAGGTTCGTAATGTCATTTTGGATATGTGTGCAAATTTTTAGATCAATCAGAGGTGTTTTGGATGGTTTCGGCATCGTGGGTGGAATTTAGAAATTTCAAAGTTCATAGGCTTGAATTTGATGTGATTTCGGTGTTTTTGCGTTGTTTTTGGTGTTTCGAGGGTTCGAATAAGTTTGAATGATGTTATGGGATATGTTGTAGGTTTGGTTGAGGTCCCGGGGGCCTCGGGTGTATTTCAGATGCTCAAACGGGCACTTTTGGTCTCTGGGAGATTGTTGGTTTTCTAGTGTTTAAGAGCAATGGTTTGTTCATTGCGATCGCGTGAGTTCATCCGCGATCCTGTGAAGTAAGTTGAGGCTAGGCGAATTTTGTGAATCGCGATTGCGAATGTAGGAGTGCGATCACGTAGGGTGAGCAGTCTTAGTCACTGCGTTCGCGTGGAGACCCTTGCGTTCGCATAGAAAGACTTGCAGTGGAAGTGAGGTGATGGAATTGCTCTATGCGATTGCATAGAGCTGGTCGCGAACGCACTGAGGAAGGGCAGCTGGGCAGAATCATTTATACATCAAAACTAGGGTTTAGTCCATAATTTCAAAAATCCATTAGAGAGCTCAGGAGAAGGTGAAATTTAAAGGACTTTTCGGTGGAGTTCTTGGGGTAAGTATTCTTCAATCATATTTGGGTTAATTCCATGATTTAGTCTTGATATTTACCATGTAATTTGAGGAACTAAAGTGGAAATTAGGGGAAAATGGGAGGAAAGAATTGGAAATTTCTTTTGATCTTTTGAGTGGGCAATTAAGGTCGGATTTTTGTAAATTTGGTATGGGTAGACTCGTGAGGGAATGAGGATTCTAGTTTTGTTATTTTTATTGAATTATGAGATGCGCGTCTGGGGCTCGGGTTTGGCCAATTTCGGGAATAGTGCCTAATTTTGATATTTTTCGATTGGGTTTCATCTCCCTAGCATATTTTGATGTGATAAATCTGATTTTGATAGAATCGGAGTATTTGTGAGCCGATTCGAGGAGCAAGAATACTGCGGAGTAGCTTTTTGGACTGTTTTGATGTAAGTAACGATTGTAACTCTAAAGCTGAGGGTATGAAACCCCAGTATTTTTTATTGTTTTGGTAGATGAGGTGACGCGCATGCTAGGTGACGAGCGTGTGGGTGTGCAACGATAGGGATTGTGACTTGGTCCGTCCCGTAGCGACTATTAAGCCGCGTATTCGATTTGAAACCTTACGACATCCTGTATTTTAGAAATTTATACTTGTTTAGGGGCTGTAAGCCATGTTTGGGGCCTTGTGCCGACCTGTTTAGACCCTCAGGTTATTTTTACAATATTCTCACACTATCTTGATAGAACATCTATGAACTCACTCATGTTTACCACTTGTTGTTATTTTCACTGTTATCACACTGTTTGGAAACTCTGAGAAGTATTTTGGGCTGAGTCCCGTGAGTTGAGATGAATTGCCCGAGTGGCTTGTGAGGATGACTGAGTGAGGCCTAGAATCGAGTATGTGAGGATAGTTATGGATCGGGCTGCACGCCGCAGCGATATATATGTTATATATTACATATGGATCAGGCTTCACGCCGCAGCAATATAAATTATATATGGGTCGGGCTCCACGCCACAATAATATATAATTTATATTGC
>ML439234.1:92900-139845 GCA_005239525.1 Nicotiana knightiana
ATATATATATATATATATATATATATATATATTGAATCGGGATTCATGCCGCAGTGATATAGCGCTTATGCTGAAGGAGCCCCTCCAGGAGTCTGTACACCCCCAGTGAGCACATTCGACTATTATATGGATCGGGCTGCACGCCGCAACAATATATATATATATATATATATATATATATATATGATCGGGCTGCACGCCGCAACCGTTGTTACATGGTACCTGATGAGTGAGAGTGCTGAGTGTGAGCATTGACTTATGAGAGTAGAGTCGCCAGTGACTAAGAGGCTTGCCCGAGAGGCTTTATTATGAGCGACACTGTGCCTGAGTGGCTGATATTTATATGAAACTACTATTTTCACTTTTCTTTACACTGGGCCTCTTTGATAAATGTTGAATAATGTTTTATACAACTTTAAAACGGAAAAACTGGAGTTTTGTGAAAGCTTTGGTAAATGTGGACTCTTGACTTGATCAATTACCCTTACTGGTACTTATTTTTATGAAACTATAAAGTTTAAATGCTCGTCACTGCACTCAAGTTTTTAGATACTTTGGTTACTTACTGAGTTGGCGTACTCACGTTACTCCTTGCACATTGTGTGCAGATTCAGGTACCGGGGCAAAGCGATGGTTGAGCTACCCTATTTGGAGCATTGTTCGGAGATTGTGAGGTAGCTGCTCGGCGTCCGCATCCTACTCTTTCTCCTTCCTACTCTACCATTTTACTTTTTATTCCCAAACTTGAGGTAGTAGAGGATTTGTATTAGACTGTATCACCTCTTAGGTGCTCATGACAGTCGACTCCAGATGTTGGGGCTGTGTTTAGATGTCCTAATCATTTTTATTGTTTTGAAATGCTTAAGAAACAGATTTATCATGAGATATTTGATATTTGATGTATTAATGGGAAATCGTTTTGTTATTTTCAGTGAATTGGCTAGCCTAGTATCACGATAGGCGCCATCACGGCCAGTTAGGGTTTGGGGGTCGTGACAAGTTGGTATCAGAGCTTAGGTTACATAGGACTCAACGGTCATGAGCAGGTTTAGTAGAGTCTTGCGGATCATGCGAATCCATTTATTCAGCCAAAAGAATAACTCTTTGAATTCCTTTCATGTATTCTAATGAGCACGTGAGCGCTCGGTATCAGTTGTGCATCGATGATTTATGAATTCCATTGATGAGATGTGATTTTAGCATTTTGGTAATGGGACAGTCTGGAGGTTTTGAGGACAGATTCTGTTTGTGGCTTGAGTGCTGAGATTTCGTTGTGTGAGCATATGTATTTGGGGACTTATATGTCCGTTGATGAGTGTGATTTGATGGTTAGATGTGTTCAGACTGTGTTTTGTGACAAAAAGATTGGCTTGAAATGTGGCAAGAATTATTGAGTGTTTGATTTCTGTCTCGGTTTGGTATATGGCTTCGAGTTGTGAGTGTATTGGAAAACCTCTCATGTTGTTTAGTTGTAGAGTGAAGCGGATCGCTTTGTTGGGTTATTTGTTCTTGGTGGATTCTTTTGGGCTGATCATTTCCCCAGTAGCGTTCATGTATTTGATCAATGGTGTATTCCAGCCGTATTAGCACTTCTTTATTATTGTATTCGTTGATGGCATCCTGGCGTATACGCGTATCCAGGGGTAGCATACTCAGTATTTGGGGGATGACATTATAAGGATTCAGGGAGGAGAAGCTCTATGCAAGGTTCTCCAAGTATGAAGTTTGGATCAGTTCAGTAGCATTTTTGGGTCACGTGGTTTCCAATGATGGTATCCATGTGGTCAGACGTGTGTGGGTAGAGCTTCCAGAAGCTCAAGATTTGTTGGACCACCGCTCCAGTGTTAGTTCTTCCATCAGCTTTGGGTTCTTATCCCGCGTATTGTGATGCCTCGAGGGTAGGCGTTGTTTGTGTTTAGATGCAGAAGGGTGTAGTGATTGCGTGATAGTTATGGTCTTCAAAAGTGTATAGCGAGATATCAGTTTGAGGCTAAGCAAGCAGGGGTATCTTCTGCGGGTTGTCCTGGGGTATGTGATCCTTATGTTGTTCTGTAGTAAGTTCTCTTCTACCAGTATATGATATATGTTGTAATTTGAGTTTAGATCGCTTGTGGAAGTTGGCTTGACTATTACAATGGTGAATGCAAGAACTGTAGATGACTTGAGCTGTTAGATGGGTTGTGTTATAATGGGCATTGTGAGTTTTTGTTTTTCTTGATCGTTGGCTTTGAGCCAAGTGGGAGAGTCTGTTAATGATAAGTTGATTGCATGATTATGTGTTGTATTGGTTTCAGCTCGAGGTGTATTGGTGGATCAGTCATGATGTGCAGAGGTGGAGTCTGGGAATGACTCGAGTAATGGAAATTCTTTGATATAAGTTGTAATGTACTCTATGGGTAGGTGAGTTCTATTGAATAAATGAGTTGTAGTTGTGAAAGGTGTAGTGTGTGCAGTGTATGAATTTGCTTGTGGTTTCAAGTGAGTGGATTACTTTCCTAGTATGTTAGTGTGCAGACGGGTCAGGTCGATTCTATCTAATTGGTCAGTGTAATTGAGTTTTAGGTTGGAAGGTGTCAAGCCTTTAGACATTTCTACCTTATCATGGATTGTGCATATCAATATCAGGAAGGCGAAGGTAATGACTTTAAATTCGCAGGAAGCCTCGTCAGGGTAAGTACTTCTAACATGGTTCATTTGGGGATATTTGAGAGAGTATTCGGCGGTATATGAGCTTTAGACGGTATGGGTTACGCTTGGGTCGCGTGTGGTGAGTCTAGGCCGAGAATTATGGTATTATGGCAAGGAGATGCATCAATTCAAAGGTAAGTCAGAAGGAACTTGGATAAATTGGACAACTTGGTAGTAGGTCGGATCAACATGGTAAGGGATACGCTTAGTTCTTTGCGTGTTCATGAGGTAATGAGTTTTTACAAGTGTTTCTTAGTAATGCTCTTGGATTTTTGGTGGCCTGCGTAGCTTGGTTGGGTTAGAAGGATTCAGTCCTGACAGTTTGGTGTTGTACCAATGGGATTTGGATAGTTCCGGATAGTTTTCTACCAGTTAGAGATGTATATTTTCTAATGGCATGAGGTGCAGGTGATGTATAGTGATTTTGCTTTTGAATGGGGTCAAATGGAAAGTTCTTGGATAGTTGGGTACGTAGTTTCTTGTGGCTCGGAAAGGATCATGAAGTTCCCATATTCACCATAGGATGGCATGGCGTATGCGGTATGTTGTGTAGAGTCGAGATTTGTATTTGTGACGTCACGGTTCAGTTCTGGAAGGGAGGTCAAAATTCTTAGGCAGCATTTGCAGTTTCAGATGGCTAGGTAGATGATATCACTGTTGGGTGGATTGATGAGGATATATATTTCTGAAGAGTCAACGTGTGTGGAGTTTAGGGTTCTTCATTGGTATTGCGACGTTCTCTTGTTGGGTCGACTATTGATATTCAACGTTGCTTTGTTTCATAGAAGGATTATAGGGGTATCCCTCATGGAATGATTGAGCATTACAGATGTGCTATGTATTCGAGCAGAGGACTTGAGATCAAATATAGTAATTGGTGCGCTTCGTAATTTCGAGACTGAGATTTCTCATAAACAGGTTATTTTGTGGTACTGAACTACGAAGATGCGAGCAAAGCTAGTCGGATGTTAGTATGTACCATTATTCAGTCATTGTGAACTTTTCGGTGAGTTATCTATCTGTTGTGGGTGACCGGAGTTGATTCAGGCTTATTGGTAGGTCCGTATGAGTGTGTGTTCTGCACAGGGTAGAATTGCTGACTCCAAATTGCTATTGTTGAGGGATGTACCATTTTATTGTCATTGAATTTATTCGTATTCTGTTGATCTATGAGTTACCCTTCGGTGTTGCGAGGAGTGGTGATTGTTAGTTATATGCACTTATAGTGCGAGTTTATTTGGGCTTTATAGAGAGATCTGAGCAAGGTAAGTAATTGGGTATTGCGAGGTTAAGATGTACTGGTTATGTTCTTTCTGATTCGTGTGGAATGGTATCGTCCGATTTCCCCGTGGTTATGGCAATGCACTTTGAGTACTTGATGTCGAATTCCGAATGGTTATTGATTTTGGGCAAGGTGGCTTGAAATATTTCATGTGAACCAGCGTTTGGATGAGATTTTGTAGTGTAGCGGAGTTATGTAGGGGTATGACCTTTGGTATTGGATTCATGTGTATTGATTTTTTTACGATGTGTGCCAAGGTTTTAGCATGATGTTGTGATGGTAATTGTTAATGACAATATATTCCTCTCGTGTGAATATTTTATATAATTTGATTACATTGGGATGTTGTTATTGAGTGCGCGAGTTGCACAGGTTATGGCTTCAAATTGTATCAATTTGTCATCCCATCAGAGTGGTCGTGTTGGATGAGAAGAGGTCATTGGACCTAAATAGAATATTGTCAAAATTGTCTACAACATAGTTGGAAGGATAGGTATCGGGAGTCGACTTAGAAATCTGCTATAATTCCTGTTCGGGAAGGGGGAGCTTCATATCTGACTGATCAGACGAATGGTTGCTAGTTTCTACGTGTTTCTTTCATCATCGGCAGTATATGAAAGTGTTAGAGCGAGGCATTTCTTGATAAAAGGTTATGTACCGGTATTGGGTTGTTCTGAGTAACTATTGTGATTCGGAATTATCGCTATGGGTGTTTGAGTCACGCGGTGTATTATGTGATTTCATCTGGGGTGTGTATATGGCTTGATCCAGCATGTCCAGACTTGTTCAGTTTATAGTTGTGGAATTTTCATCTTGTATATTATTTCAGAACTGGAAATTTGGTTCTAAGGTTTATGGGTCAGGATTGGATTTCGAAATTTGAACTGTGTTGTGGTATTGAACCTATATGGGATAGGGTGACGTTGGGTGACCCCCGAGTATGTGCATAGTAGGCTATGCGGGAGTTTGATGGTGTTGGAGAACAACTCTTGGCACGTACGAGGACGAACGCATTTTTAAGTAGGGGAACATGTAACGACCCGACCGTTCATTCAAAGATTTTAGCACCATTTCCCTCATTTCTGCTTCATTATAAGCGGTTCAGCTTCATTACATTGTGTTAGATTGGTTGACTCGGGTTCAGAGCAATTTTTGGAGAGAAACGAGATACTAGGTCCCTTATCTTGGTTCAATAGTTGGAAAAGTCAACCGGAAGTTGGCTTATTAGTAAACGACATCGGAATGTAGATTTTGTTGTTCATATAGCTTCGTTAGGTGATTTGGAACTTAGGAGTGTGTTCAAAATATGGTTTTGATGTCCGGTGTAGAATTAGGCTTGAATTGGCGAAAGTTGGTTTTTGGCAATTTCCGGTCGGTAGTGGAAAATGGGCTATCGGAGTCCGAATGGGATTTTGGAAGTTGGAACAGGTGCGTAATGTCATTTTGGATATATGTGCAAATTTTCAGGTCAATCGGAGGTGTATTGGATGGTTTCGGCATCGTGGGTGGAATTTAGAAATTTCAAAGTTCATAGGCTTGAATTTGATGTGATTTCGGTGTTTTTGCGTTGTTTTTGGTGTTTCGAGGGTTTGACTAAGTTTGAATGATGCTATGGGATATATTGGTAGGTTTGGTTGATGTCCTGGGGGCCTCGTGTGTATTTCGGAGGCTCAGACAGGCACTTTTGGTCTTTGGGAGATTGCTAGTTTTCTGGTGTTTTAGCAGCAGTGGTTTTTTCATTGCGATCGCATGAGTTCATCTGCAGTCACGTAGAGTAAGTTGATGCCATGCGGATTTTGTGAATCGCGATCGCGAATGTAGGATTGCGATCACGTAGGGTGAGCAATCTTGGTCACTGCGTTCACGTGGAGACCCTTGCGTTCGCATAGAAGGACTTAGAGTGGCAGTGAGGTGATGGAATTGCTCTATGCGATCGCATAGAGCTGGTCACGAACGCATTAAGAAAGGGTAGCTGGGAAAAATCATTTAAACATCAAAACGAGAGTTTAGTCAATAATTTCAAAAATCCATTAAAGAGCTCGGGAGAAGGTGAATTTAAAGGAATTTTGAGTGGAGTTCTTGGGATAAGTATTCTTCCATCATATTTGGGTTACATGATTAGTCTTGATATTTACCATGTAATTTGAGGAATAAAAGTGAAAATTAGGGAAAAATGGGAGGAAAGAATTGGACATTTCTTTAGATGTTTTGAGTGGGCAATTGAGGTCGAATTTTCGTAAATTTGGTATGGGTAGACTCATGAGGGAATGAGGATTCTAGTTTTGTAATTTTATCGAATTCCAAGATGTAGGCCCGGGGCTCGGGGTTGTCCAATTTCGGGAATTGTGCCTAATTTTGATAGTTTTTGATTGGGTTTCATCTCCCTAGCATATATTGATGTGATAACTCTGATTTTGATAGACTCGGAGCATTTGGGAGCCGATTCGAGGGGCAAGAGTATTGCGGAGTAGCTTTTTGGACTGTTTTGAGGTAAGTAACGATTGTAACTTTAAGTCTGAGGGTATGAAACCCCGGTATTTTTTATTGTTTTGGTAGAGGTGGTGACGAGTATGCTAGGTGACGAGCGTGTGGGCGTGCACCGATAGGGATTGTAACTTGGTCCGTCCCGTAGCGACTATTAAGCCGCGTATTCGATTTGAAACCTTACGACTATTAAGTCATGTTTGGGTCCTTGTGCCGACCTGTTTAGACCCTCAAAGGTATTTTTACACTATTCTCACACTATCCTGATAGAACATCTGTGAACTCAGTCATGTTTACCACTTGTTGTTATTTTCACTGTTATCACACTGTTTTGAAACTCTGAGAAATATTTTGGGCTGAGTCCCGTGAGTTGAGATGAATTGCCTGAGTCGCTTGTGAGGATGACTGAGTGAGGCCGAGAGCCGAGTATGTGAGGATAGTTATGGATCGGGCTGCACGCCGCAGCGGTATATATGTTATATATTACATATGGATCGGGCTGCTCGTCACAACAATATATATTATATATGGATCAGGCTGCACGCCGCAACAATATATATATATATATATATATATATTGGACTGCACGCCGCAACGTATGTTATATGGATCGGGCTGCACGCTGTTGCAACGACCCGGCCGGTCGTTCCGTGAGATTAGCCCTTTTTCCCCCATTTTTGATTTATTATATGTTTCTTAGACTATTTATGTTGTGTTGGTCGGTTAGTTCGGGTTCGGAGTGGTCGTGGTGAGAACAGAGACACTTAGTCTCTTGAATTAGCTTAATAGTTGAAAACATAAACTGGGAGTTGACTTATTGGTAAACGACCTCGGAATGTGGATTTTATGGCTCGGATAGCTTCGTTAGGTAATTTGGGACTTAGGAGTGTGTTCAGAATGAAGTTTTGATGTCCGGTGTAGAATTAGGCTTGAATTGGCGAAGGTTAGTTTTTGGTGATTTTCGGTCGGCAGGGGAAAATAGTCTATCGGGGTCGGAATGGAATTTTGACAGTTGGATCAGGTTTGTAATGTCATTTTGGATATGTGTGCAAATTTTCAGGTCAATCGAATGTGTTTGGGTTGGTTTCGGCATCATTGGCAAAATTTAGAAGTTTCAAAGTTCATAGGCTTGAATTTGATGTAATTTTGGTGTTTTTGGGTTGTTTTCGGTGTTTCGAAGGCTCGACTATGTTCGAATGAGATTATGGGATGTGTTGGTATGTTTGGTTGGGGCCCCGAGGGGCTCGGGATTGATTTCGGATGGTTAAAGGAGGGTTGGACTTAGGAAATTGCAGCAAAATAGATGCTGGTGTTGTTTTACTGGTGTGGCCGCACCTGCGGATGGGGAGCCGCAGGTGCGATGGCCGCATGTTAAAAGGCCATTGCGCAAGTGCGAGAAGAGTCCAGGTTGGAGGAGTCCGCAGGTGCGAGGTATGGGCCGCACCTGTGAAGCCGCAGATGCGGGTGAAGCACCGCAGGTGCGAGAATTAGACTGTTAGTGGATTTTCGGGGGTGCGCACCTGGGGCCGCAGGTGCGAAAAATGGTCCGCAGGTGCGGATTAACTGGACAGAAAGTATAAATAAGTGCCTCCGCGAAATTTTGGGCATTTCTTCCATTGTTGCATGCGAGTTGAGCTTGTTTGAGAGCAAATTGAAGGAGGAATTCGAGGGTCTTCAGTGGAGGTAAGTTTCCCGGACTAAAAACTTATTTTGCGACGGATTAGGCTTGAAATTTGAGGAATTAAAGTATAAAAGTGGGGAAGAATGGGAGGAAAAAATTGGAAATTATTTTGGTGATTTGAGTGGACAATTATTGTCCGATTGTGGTGTTCGTGGTATGTATAGAATCGTGGGAGGATGAGGATTATAGTGATGTAAATTTTATCAACTTCTGATACGTGGTCCCGGGGCTCAAATTTAGCCGAATTTCGAGAATTGTATTAAAAATTTATATCTTTCAATTGGGTTTTGTTACGTTAGTGTATATTCATGATGTTAATCTAATTTTTGTTAGATTCAAAGCATTGGGGAGCCAAATTGAGGGGCAAGCGCACCGCGGAGTAGCTTTTGGGCTTTTTTGAGATAAGTAACGATTGTAACTCTAAACATGAAGGTATGACACCCCGTTATTTGATATTGTTTTGGTAAATAAGGTGACACACATGCTAGGTGACGAGAGTGGGGGCGTGCACCGATAGGGATTGTGACTTGGTCCGTCCCGTAGCGACTATTAAGTCGCGTATTCAATTTGAAACCTTACGACATCCTATCATTCAAAAGTTTATACTTGTTTATGGGTTGTGAGCCCTGTTTAGACCCTCAGGGGTATTTTTCATGTTTTGGGCCTTGTGCCTTTAGATCCTCAGGGGTATTCTCCATGTTTGGGGCCTTCTGCCGACTTGTTTAGACCCTCAGGCGTACTTTTAGGCTATACTACCACTATCCTAATACAACATCTGTGAACTCAGTCATGTTTACCACTTGTTGTTATTTTCATTGTTATCACACTGCTTTGAAACTCCGAAAAGTATTTTGGTTGAGTCCCGTGAGTTTAGATAAATTTCTCGAGTGGCTTGTGAGGATGACTGATTCAGGCCGAGAGCCGAGTATGTGAGGATAGTTATGGGATGGGCTGCACGCCGCAGCAATATAGATTATATATATATGGATCGAGCTGCACGCTGCAGCAATACATGTTATATATGGATCGGGCTGCACGCCGCAGGAATGTACATATTGGATCGAGCTGCACGCTGCAACAGATATAGCACTTAGGCTGATGGAGCCCCTCCAGAAGTCTGTACACCCCCAGTGAGCGAAGTCGACTATTATATGGATCGGGCTGCACACCGCATCGTATGTTATCAGGATTGGGATGCACACTGCAACAGTATATATGTAGTGGAGCGGGCTGCCCGCCGCAGCAGTTGTGTGTATTCATGGTACTTGCTGAGTACGAGTGTTTAAGTGAGAGCATGAGATACTGATAGTGAGTCACGAGTGACTGAGAGGCTTGCCCGAGAGGCTTTATTGTGAGTGATACTATGCCCGAGAGGCTTATATTTTATGAAACTACTGTTTCTCACTCTTCTTTACACTGAGCCTCTGATGATAAATGTTGGATAAATAAATTTATGGGAGATTTTTAAAAATGAAAATTGGAGTTTTTATGAAATATTCGGAATGCAAATTCCTGACTTGATTTACTCATTTCCATTGTTATTCACTATATGGATTTACATGATTTATAAATGCTCGTCACTACACTAAAGTTTTTAGTTAATTTTATTACTTACTGAGTTGGCGTACTCTCGTTACTCCCTGAACCTCTGTGTGCAGATCCAGGTACTGGACCATCTCACTAGTTGATTTTCGGACGAGCTTGGAGTTGTTCGAGGAACGAGGTAGCTGCTCAGCGTCGCCAGCTCACCTCCTTTCTTTTCCTCAGTTTATAGTTTTTGTCTTTTGCACTCCAGGATTTTGTTATAGCAAGCCACTATATTGTACATTGTATTTACAGGATTAGATGCTCATGACAGTTGACTCAAGGTTTTCGGGAAGTGTATAATTTGTTTATCTCATTCTGCTATTTCTAAATCTCCTAATTTTGGGAAATTATGAAATATATTGATAGTCTGAAATGGTTGGATAGCCTAGTTCCCTGATAGGCTCCATCACGATCGGTTTAGGATTTGGGGTCGTGACAAGTTGGTATCAGAGTTTAGGTTACATAGGACTGAACAGTCAAGCGCAGGTTTAGTAGAGTCTTGCGGATCAGTACGGAGACGTCTGTACTTATCTTTGAGAGGATGCTTAACCCTTAGGAACAATCTCATTTTTTTTGAATTCTGTTGTGCCATTTGGTTGATTCTGGAAATCTAAACTTCTGTTATTTCATTCTCTCACATATGGTGAGGACTCACGCCACCTATCAGGGCGATCAGCCACCAGCTAGACTAGCGTGGGGTCGAGGTTGCGGTGTAGGCCGTGGTAGAGGTAGGGGCCAGCCCGTGTGGCAGCCAGGGCAGTATCAGTTGATCCCCCTACTATTCAGGATCTGGTTCCCGCAGCAGATGCTCCAGCGAGACAAGCTCAGGCACCGGCAGTGCCTATTGTTATTCCAGGTCTTCAGGAGACCTTGGATCAGATCTTGATTGTGTGTACCACCCTTGCTCAGGAAGTTGCCTCTACTTCTCAAGCCAGGGGAGGCAGTCAGACTCCTGTTGCCCGGACACCTGAGCAGGTTACTTAGGGCCATCAGACACGGTTCCAGCCCAGCCGGTTTCTCCAGCTCAGGATTTCGTGGTCCCAGCTATGCCAGATGATGAGCAGTGTAGGCTGGAGAGGTTTAGTAGACTTCATCCTCCGACATTCAGTGGTGCTGAGGGCGAGGATGCCCGGGGTTTTCTTGATAAGTGTCAGAGGATGCTGCGTACCACTGGGATTTTGGAGACCAGTGGGGTCGCATTTACTACTTTTTAGTTTTTTGGTGCTGCTTTCACTTGGTGGGAGTCTTTTAAGAGGCGTAGGACTGTTGGTTCAACACCCCTCACCCAGCAGCAGTTTTCCACTATCTTGTTGGAGAAGTATGTACCCTAGTCTCACAGGGAGGAGCAGCGCAGGCATTTTGAGCAGCTTCCTCAAGGGGAGCTATCAGTGACGTAGTATGAGATGTGGTTTTCGAAGTTGGCTCATCATGCCACCGAGTTGGTCCCTACTGATAGGGAGAGGATTACGAGGTTCGTGGATGGCCTCACTTATCAGCTCCGCCTTTTTATGACTCCGGAGAGAGTATCAGGTGCTACCCTCGATCAGGTTGTTGATATTGCTCGCGATATTGAGTCGGTTCACCACCAGGAGCGGGTAGAGAGGGAGGCCTAGAGGCCTTGTGGATAAGGTGGATTTAGTGGTGCTCCTTCCAGGGCGCAGTCTCAGCATGTAAAGGCCGTTCATTCAGGCCTCCTCGGTCAGGCCGCCCAGCCCATAGTGGTGCATCTTCGGGCATGGTCCCCGCAGTTTTCAGCCAGGCTGTTCTTTATTCAGTGCCCTTCCAGCCCAGTGTGCAGCTCAAGCACCATCAGTTTAGGGTTCTTCTATGCATGGTTCTCCTAGTGGCCATTGTGGAGCCAAGGGTTCTTTTCACTCCCAGTCTCCAGCTCCAAGGAGTTGTTATGAGTGTGGAGAGTTCAGGCATATGAGGAGGCAATGTCCTCATCTTCTTGAAGCTCCATCTCAGCTGAGGAGCCAGCCTTGGACTTCAGCTCCAGTTACTTCACCACCCACCCAGGCAGCCAGGGGTGGTAGTCAGTCAGCTAGAGGCCGCCCTAGAGTGGGAGGTCGAGCAGGTGGAGGTCAGGCCCGTATGTGTTCCTTTCCAGCCAGGCCAGATGCTATGGCCTCCGATTCAGTGATCGCAGGTATTGTCTTAGTCTGTCCCCGAGATGCTTTTGGTTTTATTTGACCCTGGTTCTACATATTCCTATTTGTTTTCATATTTTTCCCATTTTATGTATTTGCCCCGTGAGTCTTTAGTTACATTTGTCATGTGCCGACTCCGGTGGGTGATAGCGTTGTTGTGGACCGTGTGTATCGGTTGTGCGTGATATCTATTGGGCGTCTAAAGACCCGAGTGAACCTACTATTACTCAGCATGGTCGATTTTGATGTGATATTGGGCATGGACTGGTTATCTCCGTGTCATGTCATTCTTAATTATCACGCTAAGACCTTGACCTTAGCTATGCCAGGTTGTCCGAGGGTTGAGTGGAGAGGTTCTTCTGATTATGTGTCTAGCAGGGTGATTTCCTACCTGAAGACTCAGCATATGGTTGAGAAGGGTGTTTATCTTATCTTGATTTTGTAAGGGGTGTTAGTGGTGAGACTCCCGTTATTGATTCGGTTCCTGTGGTCCCTGACTTTCCGGAAGTGTTTCCTGCAGACCTGCCAGGCATGCCACCTGACAGGGACATTGATTTTTATATTGACCTGGTGCAAGGCACTCAACCTATTTCTATTCCACCTTATCGTATGGAACCAATGGAGCTAAAGGAATTAATGGAGAAGCTTCAGGAACTCCTAGATAAGGGGTTCATTCGTCATAGTGTGTCACCCTGGGGTGCACCAGTGTTGTTTGTAAAGAAGAAGGATGGTTCTATGCGTATGTGTATTGATAATCGGCAGCTGAACAAGGTTACGGTCAAGAACCGGTTTCCCTTGCCTCGTGTAGATGACTTGTTTGATCAGCTGTAAGGTGACAGGGTATTTTCCAAGATTGACTTGTGTTCGGGCTATCATTAGTTAAAGATTCTGGGGCCAAACATTCTGAAGACTGCTTTCAGGACTAGGTATGGTCATTATGAGTTTTTGTTTATGTCTTTCGGGTTGACCAATGCCCCAGCAGCCTTTATGCACTTGATGCACAGTGTATTCCAGCCTTATCTAGATTTTTTCGTCATCGCGTTTATTGACGATATCTTGGTGTTTTCCCAATCTCGGGAAGATCACGAGCAACATTTGAGAGTTGTGCTTCAGACCTTGAGAAAGAAGAGATTGTATGCAAAATTTTTGAAATGTGAGTTCTGGCTTGCTTCAATAGCATTCTTGGGGCACGTGGTGTCCAGTGAGGGTATTCAGGTTGATCCGAAGAAGGTAGGGGCGGTGCAGAGATGGCCTAGACCGGCATCAACTACCGAGATTCACAGTTTCCTTGGTTTGGCAGGGTATTATCGCCGTTTTGTAGAGGGATTTTCATCTATTGCAGCACCTATGACCAGACTGACCCAGAAGGGTACTCAGTTCAGGTGGACTGATGAGTGTAAGGGGAGCTTTCAGAAGCTCAAGTTAGCTTTGACTACAGCTCCGGTGTTGGTTTTGCCTACAGGTTCAGGTTCTTATGCAGTTTAATGTGATGCCTCGAGAGTTGGCCTTGGAGAGGTTTTGATATAGAATGGTAGGGTGATTGCCTACGCGTCCAGACAATTGAAGGTGCACGAGAAGAATATCCAGTGCACGATCTTGAGCTAGCAACTATTGTCCACACCTTGAAGATTTGGCGTCATTATTTATATGGAGTGCATTTTGAGATTTTCACTGATCACCGTAGTTTATAGCATCTGCTTAAGTAGAAGGATCTAAATTTGCATCAGAGGAGGTGGTTGGAGCTTCTCAAGGATTATGACCTCACTATTTTATATCATCCGGGGAAGGCCAATGTAGTGGCAGATGCCCTAAATCGCAGGGCGGAGAGTTTGGGGAGTTTAGCCTACCTTCCAGTAGCAGAGCTACCTTTAGCACTTGATGTTCAGTCTTTAGAGGGTCAGTTGGTGAGATTGAATCTATCAGAGCCCCCGCGGGTATTGGCTTGCGTAGCCTCCAGGTCTTCTCTTTATGATCAGATTAGAGCACGCCAGTTTGATGATCCACAATTGCTTGTTCTTCAGGACATGGTCCGTCGCGGTGATTCCAAGGATGTGGTTATTGGTGATAATGGGTTCATGAGGATGCATGGCCGGATTTGCGTGCCCAATGTGGATGGGCTTCGAGATTTGGTTCTAGCTGAGACCCATAGTTCGCGGTATTCCATCCATCCGGGTGCCGCAAAGATGTATCAGGATCTGAGACAACATTATTGGTAGAGACGGATGAAGAGAGATATTGTTGAGTTTGTGGCTCGGTGTCTCAACTGTCAGCAGGTCAAGTATGAGCACCAGAGACAAGGTGGATTGATTTAGAGATTAGATATTCCGGAGCGGAAGTGGGAGCGGATCACCATGGACTTTGTAGTTGGACTCCCACGGACTTCGAGGAGGTTTGATGCTATATGGGTTATTGTGGATCGGCTGACCAAGTCCGCGCACTTCATTCCTGTTGGTACTACTTATTCTTCGGAGCGGTTAGCTGAGATTTATATCAGGGAGATTGTCCAATTGCATGGGGTTCCGATTTCTATCATTTCTGACAGAGGTACTCAGTTCACATTTCAGTTTTGGAGGGCCGTGCAGAGGGAGTTAGGTACTTAAGTTAAGTTGAGCACATCATTTCATCCTCAGACTGACGGACAGTAGGAGCGTACTATTAAGATTTTGGAGGATATGTTGTGGGCCTGTGTCATTGATTTTGGGGGTTCATGGGACAAGTTTCTGCCACTCGTGGAGTTTGCATATAATAATAGTTATCAGTCGAGTATCCAAATGACTCCGTATGTGGCTTTATATGGTAGGAGATGCAGATCTCTAGGTTGTTGGTTTGAGCCGGGCGAGGCTAGGCTATTGGGAACCGACTTGGTTCAGGATGCGTTGGGTAAGGCGAAATTAATTCAGGAGTGACTTCACACAGCGCAGTCTAGGCAGAAAAGTTATGCGGACCGGAAGGTCCGAGATGTGTCTTTCATCGTTGGGGAGAAGGTACTGCTGAAGGTGTCACCCATGAAGGGTGTTATGAGGTTCGGGAAGAGGGCAAAGTTGATTCCCGGGTTTATATGGCCTTTTGAGGTGCTTAAGAGGATTGGGGATGTGGATTATAGGCTTTCCATGCCTCCCAGCTTATCGAGTATTCATCCGGTATTCCATGTTTCGATGCTCCGGGAGTATGTTGGTGACCAGTATCCTGTTTTGGACTTTAGCTTGGTTCAACTCGAGGGTGATATGTCATATAAGGTAGATCCAGTGGCTATTTTGGGTCGTCAGGTTAGAAAGATGAGCTCTAAGGATATAGCTTTAGTGAAGGTTCAGTGTAGAGGACAGCTGGTGGAGCTCTAAGGATATCTCCAATGATACCGAAACCAACCAAAACATATCCGCTTGACCTGAAAATTTGCACACATATGCAAATTAATATTCTGAACCTGCTCCAACTTTCGACATTCCATTCCGACTCCGATAGCCTATTTCCACTGCCGACCGGAAATTGCTAAGAAGTAACTTTCGCCAATTCAAGCTCTATTCTACACCGTACATCAAAACTTCATTCCGAACACACTCCTAAGTCTCAAATCACCTAACGAAGCTATCCGAACCATAAAATTCGCATTCCGAGGTCTTTTACCAATAAGTCAACTCTTAGTTTGACTTTTCAACTACTAAGTTAATTTAAGAGACTAAGTGTCTCTTTTCTCACCATGACCACTCCGAACCCATACCATCTGACTCAACACAACATAAACAGGCTAAGCAACATATGATAAATCAGAAATGGAGGAAACGAGGCTAATTCACGAAACGACCGGCCGGGTCGTTACATCCTCCCCCTCTTAAACAAACGTTCGTCCTCGAACGGGTCTAGAAATATACCTAGAGTCTCGAATAAGTGAGGATATTTGTCCCGCATCTCCCGCTCAGTCTCCCAAGTGGAATCCTCCACCGGGTTTCCTCTCCACTGAACCTTCAATGAAGCTATATCCTTAGACCTCAGCTTTCTGACCTGACGGCCCAAAATAGACATTGGCTCTACCTCATATGACATATCACCCTCGAGCTGAACCGTGCTGAAGTCCAAAACATGAGACGGGTCACCAACATACTTCCGGAGCATCGAAACATGGAACACCGGATGAATACTCGATAAACTAGGAGGCATAGCAAGTCTATAAGCCACCTCCCCAACCATTTGAAGCACCTCAAAAGGCCCAATAAACCGGGGACTCGGATATCCCCTCTTCCATAATCTCATAACACCCTTCATGGGTGACACCTTCAATAATACTTTCTCCCCAACCATGAAAAACACATCTCGGACCTTCCGGTCCACATAACTCTTCTGCCTAGACTGCCGTGCGAAGCCACTCCTGAATCAGTTTCACCTTACCCAACGCATCCTGAACCAGGTTTGTGCCCAATAGCCTAGCCTTGCCCGACTCAAACCAACCAACCGAAGATATGCACCTCTTACCATATAAAGCCTCATAAGGAACCATTTGGATACTCGACTGATAACTATTATTATATACAAACTCCGCGAGTGGCAGAAATTGGTCCCATGAACCCCCAAAATCAATAACACATGCACGCAACATATCCTCCAAAATCTGAATAGTACGCTCCGACTGCCCGTCGGTCTGAGGATGAAACGTTGTGCTCAACTCAACCTGAGTACCCAACTCTTTATGCACGGCTCTCCAAAACTGAGATGTGAACTGAGTACCTCTGTCAGAAATGATAGAAACTGGAACCCCATGCAATCGGACAATCTCCTTGATATAAATCTCAGCTAACCGCTCCAAAGAATAAGTAGTACCAACAGGAATGAAGTGTGCAGAATTGGTCAGCCGATCCACAATAACCCATATAACGTCAAACCTCCTCGAAGTTCGTAGGAGTCCAACTACGAAGTCCATGGTTATTCGGTCCTACTTCCACTCCGGAATATCAAATCTCTGAAGCAGTCCACCTGGCCTTTGGTACTCATACTTTACCTGCTGACACTTGAGACAACGAGCCACAAACTCAACAATATCTCTCTTCATCATCCTCCACCAGTAATGTTGTCTCAGATACTGATATATCTTCGCGGCACCCGGATGGATGGAATACCGCGAACTATGGGCCTCAGCTAGATCCAAATCTCGAAGCCTATCCACATTGGGCACACAAATCCAACCCCGCATCCTTATGATCCCATAATCACCAATAATCACATCCCTAGCATCACAGCGACAGACCCTTTCCTAAAGAAAAAGCAAATGTGGATCATCATACTGGCGTGCTATGATCTGATCATAAAGAGAAGACCTGGAGGCTACACAAGCCAATACCCGTGGAGGCTCTGATAGATCCAATCTCACCAACTGACCTGCTAAAGCCTGAACATCAAGTGCTAAAGGCTGCTCTGCTACTGGAAGGTTGGCTAAAATCCCAAAGCTCTTCGCTCTGCGACTCAGGGCATCAACAACTACATTCGCCTTCCCCGGATGATATAAGATAGTGAGGTCATAATCCATGAGAATCTCCAACCACCTCCTCTGACGCAAATTTGGATCCTTCTGCTTAAGCAGATGCTGCAAACTTCGGTGATCAGTGAAAATCTCATAATGCACTCCATACAAATAATGACGCCAAACCTTCAAGGCGTGAACAATAGCTGCTAGCTCAAGATTGTGCACTGGATAATTCTTTTCGTGAACCTTCAACCCTCTGAACACGTAGGCAATCATGTTACCGTCCTGCATCAAAACCGCTCCAAGGCCAACTCTCGAGGCATCACAGTAAACTGTATAAGAACCTGAACCCGTAGGAAAAACTAATACCGGAGTTGTAGTCAAAGCTGACTTGAGCTTCTGAAAGCTCCCCTCACACTCCTCAGTCCACCTGAACTGAGCACCCTTCTGGGTCAGTCTGGTCATAGGTGTTGCAATAGATGAAAATCCCTATACGAAACGGCGGTAATAACCTGCTAATCCAAGGAACTGCGAATATCAGTAGCTGATGATGGTCTAGGAAAACTGTGCACTGCCTCTACCTTCTTTGCATCAACCTAAATACCCTCACTGGACACCACGTGCCCCAAGAATGCTACTAAATCAATCCAGAACTCACACTTCAAAATTTTTGCATACAATCTCTTCTCTCTCAAGGTTTGAAGCACAACTCTCAAATGCTGCTCATGATCCTCCCGAGATCGGGAATACACCAAGATATCATCAATGAACACGATGACAAAATAATCCAGATAAGGCCGGAATACACTATGCATCAAGTGCATAAAGGCTGTTGGGGCATTGGTCAGCCCAAAAGACATAACCAAAAGCTCATAATCACCATATCTAGTCCTAAAAGCAGTCTTCGGGATCTCTGGCCCCCGAACCTTCAACTGATGATAGCCGGAACACAAGTCAATCTTAGAAAATAATCTGGCACCCTAACTGATCAAACAAGTCATCTATACGAGGCAAAGGATACCGGTTCTTCACCATAACTCTGTTCAACTGCCGATAATCAATACACATACGCATAGAACCATCTTTTTTCTTTACAAACAACACTAGTGCACCCCAAGGCGACACATTAGGCCGAATGAACCCCTTTTCTAGGAGTTCCTGAAGCTTCTCCTTTAATTCCTTTAGCTCTATTGGTGCCATACGATAAGGTGGAATAGAAATAAGCTGAGTGCGAGGCACAAGGTCAATACCAAAATCAATGTCCCTGTCAGGCAGCATGCCTGACAGGTCTGCAGGAAACACGTCTGGAAAGTCACAGACCACAGGAACCGAATCAATAGCGGGAGTCTCACTACTGACATCCCTCATAAAATTCAGATACGATAAACACCCCTTCTCAACCATACGTTAAGCCTTCAGGTAGGAAATAACCTTAATAGGCACATAATCAGAAGAACTTCTCCACTCAACCATCGGACATTCGGGCATAGCTAAGGTCATGGTCTCAGCGTGACAATACCTGCGATCACTCTATTGGAGGCCATAACATCTGACCTGGCTGGAAAGGCATACAAACGGGCCTGACTTCCACCTGCTCGACCTCCCCCTCTAGGGCGGCCTCTAGCTGACTGACTACCACCCCTGGCTTCCTGGGTGGGTGGTGAAATAACTGGAGCTGAAGTCGAAGCCTGGCTCCTCATCTGAGATGGACCTTCAAGAAGATGAGGACAATGCCTCCTCATATGCCCGAACTCTCCACACTTATAACAGCTCCCTGGAGCTGGAGACTGGGACTGAAATGAACCCCTGGCACCAGAATGGCCACTGGGAGAACCATGCATAAATGACCCCTGAACTGATTTGCTCGAGCTGAACACTAGGATGAAAGGGAACCAAATGAAGAATGGCCTAGCTAAAAATCGAGGGGACTATGCCTCGAAGATGCACCACTATAGGCTGGGCGGCCTGACTGAGGAGGCCTGAATGAACGACCCCTACCATGATGAAACTGCCCCCTGGAAGGATCACAACTAGAACCACCTGATCCCTCTTGGCCTCCATCTCTATCCACTCCTGGCGGCGAACCGACTCAATATCTCGAGCAATATCAACAACCTCATCGAATGTAGTATCTGATACCCTCTCCCGGGTCATAAAAAGGTGGAGACGATAAGTAAGGCCATTCTATAAACCTTCTAATCCTCTCCCTGTCAGTAGGGACCAACTGTGTGCATGATGAGCCAACTATGAAAATCGCATCTCACACTGCATCACTGATAGCTCTCCCTGAGACAACTGCTCAAAAAGTCTGCGCTGCTCTTCCCTGTGAGACTGGGGTACATACTTCTCCAAAAAGACAGTGGAGAACTGCTGCCAGGTAAGGGTTGCTGAACCAACAGGCCTACGCCTCTCAAAAGACACCGACCAAGTGAAAGCACCACCAAAGAAATGAAAAGTAGCAAATGAGACCCCACTGGTCTCCAAAATCCTAGCAGTACGTAGATTCCTATAGCACTTATCTAGAAAACCCTGGGCATCCTCGCCCTCAACACCACTGAATGTTGGAGGCTGTAGTCTACTAAACTCTCCAGCCTACGCTTCTCATCATCTGGAATAACTGGGACCACGAAGTCCTGAACTGGAGCAACCGGCTGAGATGAACCGCCCCCGGTGTCTGCTGGCCCTGAGTAGCCTGCTCACGTGTTCGGGCAACTGGAGTCTGACTGCCTTTCCCGACCTTAGAAGTAGTGGCAATTTCCTGAGCAAGGGAGGTACACACCATCAAGATCTGGGGCAAGGTCTCCTGAAGACCTGGAATAACAATAGGCACTGCCGATGCCTGAGCCTGTCCCGCTGGAGTATTTGTGGCGGGAAACTGATCCTGAACAGTAGGGGGATCAACTAATACTGCCCTGGCTGCCGCACGGGCTGGCCCCTACCTCTACCATGGCCTTGACCACGGCCTCGGCCCCTTACTAGTGTAGCTGCTGGCTGATCGCCCTGTTCGATTGTGCGAGTCCTCACCATCTGTGGGAGAATGAAACAACAGAAGTTTAGATTTACAGAACCAATCAAATGGCACGACATAATTCAAGAAAAATGAGATTTTTCCTAAGGGTTCTGTAGCCTGTAGAAGATAAGTACAGATGTCTCCGTACCGATCCGCAAGACTCAACTAAACCTGCTCATGACCGTTGAGTCCTATGTAATCTAGGCTCTGATAAAAACCTGTCACGACCCCAAATCCTATTCTGGCCGTGATGGCACCTATCATGGAACTAGGCTAGCCAACCATTTTAGATTATCAATATATCCCATAATTTCACCAAATTTAGCAGATTTTAAAAATATCAGAAAGAGATAAACAAATACACACTTCCCCAAAACCTAGAGCCAACTGTCATGAGCATCTAAGACTGAAAATACTATGTACAACAGTGACTTGCTACAACAAAGTCTGAGGTACAAAAGACCAAAAGAAACTATAATCTGAGGGAAGGAAAGGAGGTGAGCTGGGGACGCTGAGCAGCTACCCCAATCCTCGAACAACTCCAAGCTCGTCCGGAAATCAACTAGTGGGATGGTTCGGTATCTGGTTCTGCACACAGAGGTGCATGGAGTAACGTGAGTACGCCAACTTAGTAAGTAATCAATGTAACTAAAAACATGAGTGTAGTGACGAGCCATTTAAATCATATAAATCCATATAATGAATAACAGTGGAAATGAACAAATCAAGTCAGAAATCTACAATTCCGAATATTTCATATATTCCCCGGTTTTCATTAAAAATCTCGTATGAAAACTTTTTTCCAACATTTATTATCATAGGCTCAGTGTAAAGAAGAGTGAAAACAACATTTTCATAGAATATAAGCCCCTCGGGCACAGTATTACTCACAATAAAGCCTCTCAGGCAAGCCTCTTAGTCACTCGTGACTCCACTATCAGTATGTCATGCTCTCACATAACACTCGTACTCAGTAAGTACCATGAACACACACAACTGCTGCGGCGAGCAATCCGCTCCACTACATTTATATATATATATATATATATAATTATACTGCTGCGGCATGCAACCCGATCCATATATATAACATACATTGTTGCGGCGTGCAGCCCGGTCCATATAATAGTCGACTGCGCTCACTGGGGGTGTACAGACTCCTAGAGGGGATCCTTCAGCCCAAGCGCTATATCTTCTACGACGTGCAGCCCGATTCAATATGTATATTGCTGCAGCGTGCAACTCGATCCATATTAACATATATTGTTGTGACGTGCAACCTGATCCATATATATATAGTCTATATTGCTGCGGCGTGCAGCCCGACCCACATATATTATATAACACATATATTGTTGTGGCGTACAGCCCTTCCCATAGCTATTCTCACATAATCGGCTCTCGTCCTGACTCAGTCACCCTCACTAGCCACTTGGGCAATTTATCTCGACTTACGGGACTCAGCCCAAAATACTTTTCAGAGTTTTCAAAGCAGTGTGATAATAGTAAAAATAACAACAATTAGGAAACAATGACTGAGTTCACAATTCACTAACAGGATAATGGTAGAATAATGTAAAAGTACCCTCTAAGGGCCTAAACAGGTCGGCACAAGGCCCCAATCATGGATCACAACCCAGATACAAGTATAAATTTCTAAAGAACAGGATATCATAAGGTTTCAAATCGAATACATGGGTTAATAGTCGCTACGGGATGGACCAAGTCACAATCCCTATCGGTGCAAGCCCCCACGCTCGTCATCTTGCATGTGCGTCACCTTATTCATTAGCACAATATCAAATAACGCGGTGTCATACCCTCAAGTTTAAAGTTACAATCGTTACTTACCTCAAACCAGCCCAAAATCTACTCTGCGATGCGCTTGCCCCTTGAATTGGTTCCCAAATGCTCCAAATCTGACCAAAACTGGATTAACATCATCCATACACGCTAACGGAACAAAACCCAATCGAAAGATATAAATTATAACACAATTCTCGAAATTCAGCCAAATCTGAGCCCCAGGCCCACGTCTCGGAATTCGATAAAATTTACATCACTAGAATCCTCGTCGATTCTATGCATACTAAGAACACTAAAATCGGACCATAATTGCCCACTCAAATCCTCAAAAGAAAATTCCAAATTCCATGCACCTTCTTCCCCAAATTTGGGTTAAATTCCAAATATTTCCGGTTTAATTACTTAGAAAACGACATATAAACGAGTTATGAAGTTGAAAACCTTATCTCCAAGTGATTCCCTTCAATTTCCTCTTCAAACCCTTTCAAAAGAGATCCAACTCGTTCAATAATGGAGGAAAATGATCTATTCTCGCACAAATGGCCTTTAAAATATTCTGCCCAACCATTTATTTTCCTCAGTGCGATCGCGAATCTAGCCACGCGATCGTTATGCACAGACCAGCCAACTCAATTCGATCACATACCAATACACGCGATCGCATAGAACAAATCTCCACCCCCCCACACACCTCAGAACCTCTACGTGATCGCACCAACACCCACGCGATCGCACTGCTTTACCTGACCAACCTATGCAATCACATAGAACAAAATGCCTGCCCTACTCTTTTACTCTATGCGATCGCGGATGAGTCCATGCGATCGCACTGCTTTACCTGACCAACCTATGCAATCGCATAGAACAAAATGCCTGCCCTACTCTTTTACTCTATGCGATCGCGGATGAGTCCACGCGATCGCATTGAAGGATTCACTGCTGCTAAAACACCAGAAAATAGCAGACTTCTTAAGGCCAAAAAGTGCCCGTTTGAGCATTTGAAATATACCCGAGGCCCCCGGGACCTCAACTAATCTTACCAACACACCCATAACATCATTAAAACTTAGTCAAACCTTCGAAACACCAGAAACAACACGAAAACACCAAAATTACATCAAATTCAAGCCTATGAACTTTGAAACTTTTAAATTTCGCCAATGATGCCAAAACCAACCAAAACACATCTGATTGACCTGAAAATTTGCACACATATCCAAAATGACATTATAAAACTGCTCCAACTTCTGGAATTTCATTCCGACCCCCGATAGCCTAGTTTCCACTACTGACGAGAAATCTCCAAAAACTAACTTTCGCCAATTCAAGCCTAATTCTACACCGGACATCAAAACTTCATTTCGAACACACTCCTAAGTCACAAATGACCTAACAAAGCTATGCGAGCCATAAAATCCATATTCCGAGGTTGTTTACCAATAAGTCAATTTTTAGTTTGATTTTTCAACTATTAAGGTAATTTAAGAGACTAAGTGTCTGTGTTCTCACCACGACCACTCCGAACCCAAACCATACGACTCAACACAACATAAACAGGCTAAGAAATATATGATAAAACATAAATGGGGGAAACATGGCTAATCTCACGAAACGACCGGCCGGGTCGTTACAGGCATCATAGAAGCTTAGAGTCTAATCTAGCTATTTTTCCTACATATCACCCCGATATGCGCTTGTTACCTCTTGTGTACATTTCACCACATACATTACAGTTAGAAAAATAAGGTCCAAGCCTATATGTTAATCCCTCATAGAAAATTAGGAAAGATACTTACCTCAAACTGGCCAACTCAACCTTCTCAAATATCCTTTCCTTTATAAACCACCTCCGACCGGCTCGAATCTATCCAAAAATAACTCAATAAGATCAAACAAAGTTATTAGAAACAACCCCAAACAATAAAGCTTCAATTCAAATTCCCAAAAGTTAATAAAAGTCAACCTCGGTCCACACAACTAAAATCCAAGTCAAGGGTATCTCGATTACTCATAATCCCAAGAGTCAAAATATATGATTAGATTCCAAAACCGAGTCCAGACCGATTCCCAAATTCCCAGTTTTTACTCTCTTAGTTGTAGATAATAATCCAAAATTTCCTCTTTCAAATCCAATAATCTATGCGTAATAATCCATGGTAAAAGGAAGTATAATATGAAAATCAAGTAGAAATCACTTACCCTCAAAGTTGTGATGAAATTTTCTCCAAAAATCATGTCTAGTTGAGCTGTCACGACCCGATGCCCACTATAGGCCATGATGGCGCCCAACGTCGCCGCTAGGTAAGCCAACGGTGAACTATCCATGTAATTGCGCATTTTAATATGTTTAAAGTAATTAATTTTATTTAATAAGAGAACGATTAGTAGATGATTGTAGTAATGTAAAGCATAAAATAATGAAAGAGTAAAACAATGAATTTAATACTCAAAAACATATAATATCTACTAGAATATTCTCAAAACCCAGTGTCACAGGTGCATAAGCAAACTAGTAGAATATACAAAGCCTCCTATACTACTGTCTGGGGTAAGATAGACAGAAAAATAGATACAATAAGAGGAGACTTCGGGCTCTGTAGAATGGGCATATAAGGCAGCTCACCACTAAGTCACCGGGTAGCGCGTGAACGCGCCTATGTGGCCGCCAGATGCAGATCATGCATGATTAGTACAAAAGTATAGCGTGAGTACATTAACAACATGAGTAAGTATCTAATCTAACTTTGAAAAAATTAGTGATGAGGGGTTGACATCGACACTTACTAAGGATCAATAAATAAAGTGCAGAAATTATAAATAGGCATGGAATACATCAGTAATAACGCAATAATGGGTAATAAATAAGTGGCTCTTTAACAAGATATTAATTAGAATCTCCAACTATCACATACTAGTTTCAACAAATAAAAGCCATCAGGTAATTATAAATTCTCAAGTCATGGAAGAAATATCAAGTATAATCGGACTCCTAGCAATATCACGCACGATTTATGCTGAGGTACGGCCTGATCAAGAATAGTGTGCACACTGCCAACCGTCGACCGGCACGAACCATATATGCATCTATTATATTTCCACTACATAAGAATAATACTCAAGGAAGGTAGAATTTCCACCAATAGTCAAGTAACCCATCAAAACTCATAGTAGTGAAGCTCAGTCTTTACAAATCCTTTATCCAATCTTCCAATATAATTTACGAAATTAAAGTAAAAAGTTGGGCACAAATCTTATAAGAAATACATGGTAGAGTCCTAAAACTACCTGGACATAAACATGATTTTAGCAATATGTGTACTCTCATTACATCGTGCACATGTAGTACCCACAATTATTAGCAAACAATCACTTATATCACCTATGGGGATAATTCTCTCTTACAAGGTTATTGAAGAGACTTACCTCGTTTACAAGTCCTCTTTTCGGCCCACAATTCACACTAAAGCCTCAAATCGGTGGCACGCAATCCGTAACTAGCTAAATATTGTATAAATTAATCAATATATGCTCAAAAGTCTATAATTTAACCACTAGAGTAATTACCCAACCCAAATTGGAATGTTCCTAAAATTCATCCCCAGGCCCACGTGCCCGAATTCCGAAATTTTTTGTAAATAAAAGTTACCCCTAACCTCACGAACACAAATATATAATTTCTTCTCAATCCCATAATCACTTTTGGGGTCTTAACCATTTTTATCAAAAACTATGTTTTTCAACTAAATCCTAAAGTTTCCACAATTTATATCTTAAAATCTACCAAAAATCCGTGTATTAAACTCGCATTAGGTAGTAATTACTTACCTTACGATGATAGGTGAAAAATACCTCTCCAAGAGCTCCACAATCGTCCAACATAAAGTGAAAATCAGAGAAAAAGAGACTAAGTCCCGATATTAAATGCACCTTTTTGCATAGCGGTTTTTTCTTCTGCGGAAACTTCACCGCTTCTGCGACTTCGCATATGCGGAAAGTACATCACAAATGCGGTCCTCACCTAGCTAGTCCCTTCCGCTTCTGCGATTCTCTCTTATCATCTGCAGGTGATGACGTCCAAATCCGCTACTAAAAAATAAATGGACACGATCTCGTGCGATATAACTTACCCAACTATGAGTCGAGGTCGAATCACACAGAGAACAATATGTAGGCGATTAGGCGTGTAAGAGAATTATCACTTATTATGCTAATCCAGACACTTAGAAAAGTTTTGAGAAAATATTTATAACTAATTGCATAAGTGTAAACTAATCTAGAAAGCAAGTAAAATGATCAACGACTACAAGCATGGATACAGGGGAATCACACTCAAGTAACGATCCAATGTATTTCACGATCTTACAAATATGAGCGAGTTTGTGTTAATTATCCTCGGGTAATAATTCTATATTAGCTTCTTCCGAAGTCTAGCAAGACTTCCTAGTTATATTATCCCTACAAGAATTAAGAGATTAAGCATACTCGATTATTTCTACAAGAAGTTTAATCATATCCCTAGGTACAATCTATAAAGTGAGGGTAAAGCCTCAAGTTCTTATTAATTAATCTTTTCCAGCCCTAGATTATCTTTCAAAAAATTAATTTGAAGCATATGGGCAAGTCATAGGGTTAGCTAATCCCTTTGGAAACATTAAAGAACAAGAAAAATTAAAGAAACAATAACTCACTTCAATATAACTAAAAATCGTTCAACACATAAGCACAACAAGATATTTAATCCACACTTTAAATATGAATATTCCCATAAAGAAGATTCAAGTGTTTGAAAAAAATACTACACACTTAGATATTCAATACAAATCAAGAAAATAAAGAAATGAGCATAAATGAGTAAGAAATTCTCAACCAAAAGCTTCAAATCTTCAAGACCTAAGTGTGTGTGCAAGAACCCTAGATCCAAAACTTGTGTTCTCTAGTCATGAGACTCAAAAATACTTCAAAGGTCTGCCAAAGATGTCAAATATATTTTACAAATGAACTAGGTCGTGTGTTAAAGGGTTGGGGGCCAAAAATATGATGTTGTAGAAGTACCCAGAACTGAATTGTGATATTTGCATTTGTGAAGCTATGTTCGCATTTGCGAACCATTACTTTCCTGTTTATTATCGCATTTGCGATGAAGACTTCGCATTTGCAAAGGTTGACTGTCTAGTTTGACTTCGCATTTGTGACCCTGATTTTGCATTTGCGAACACTGCTCCACTTGGTTGACTTTGCATTTGCGATTCCTCCATCGCAAATGCGACTTCTGCTATCTTCGCATTTGCCACATTGATATAGCAATTGCGACATCTAAGGCCATTTTCCAGAATTCTTCTTTTCAACGTCTTTTTGACTCGTTTTCACTTGGTTTCTTCATGATCACTTCTAAATCTCATAGAACCTATAAAATATAAGTAAATGACATTAAACACACAATTTTATCAATCAAACATAGTAAAAATCTAAGCTTAAAGATAAGATAATTTGGTAAAATACCATTTTGTAACCTCCAAACTTGAACTATTGCTTGTCCTCAAGCAATGAAAGCACAAAATCTCCTTCCAAGTACTTAACTCAATAGTGCATCCATCTCATGCCAGTCAAAAAGGTCAATTGCAGGCACAAACACATGACTTCGATTGGTAGCAACAATTAATCCAAAGCATATGAAACACCAAAAACTTCTCATGAATTTCATTACAATTCAAGTGCTCAAACACTATGTTAAGCAAAGTAGCAATCAAGTCATGACACTAAAGCTTCAAAATTTGTCTCGTTATGACAATTAACTTCCCTTGTTCATTCCTCCCAATTGAAAATGATATTAAATTCACACCTCAAATATCATATGCCCTCACACTTAAGAGAGAATCCAACTCATAAATTGCAATTCAAAACATAAATGGGATATCAAATCAAAATAATTAACTCTCTCACAAAGATGTTCAAATGCATACAAGTAGTACCATAGGCTTGCCCTTCATGAATTTCTCCACTAATGTAGACAAACTTGGTTCAAATTAAATTAGGACTTAAAGGGTTGTAGTTTAGGCTTTTGGTTAAGTTAGGGTACAATTTTGGTTAGAGTGATTCAAAACCTCCCTAAACACTACAATTTTTCAACAATCAAAATAGACTTCCTTCAAGAACTATTTCACCCTTTCTTCATTTTTCATTTCATCACCTATTCTTCCATTTATTCACAATTTCTTATTTTTCCTTCCTTTTTCTCAAATATGTTTTTATATATTTTTTATAATTTACCTTTCACCTTTTAAGAAACTTCCACATCACAACTTTTCCAACCTTCACCTCCAAACTTAGTGTCACGACCCAAATCTAAACCAGTCGTGATAGCGCCTATCGTGGAACTAGGCCAGCCGAATCCACACTCAAATCGTAAATAATCTTCCATTTATATCATTACTAACCTGATAACCCATAAAGGTTTCTTTTAAACATTTTTAAAATAGATAAAGCTACACCGAATATCACATACAATCCCGAGATCCCGGATACACTGGTCATGAGCATCTACAGAGAATGTACAACTCTGGAAAATAAACTCTATAATAGTAAGCAAAAGAGAGAGCAGGGTTGCGGACACGTGCAACTACCTCGCAAAATCTCCAAGAAGTCTCTGGTACAGATACACATCTCACTTTGCCTTAGCACCTGGATCTGCACACAAGGTGTAGGGAGTAATGTGAGTACGCCAGCTCAGTAATAATGAAAATAAATCAGGTATGAGCAGTAAGAAACACCTAATGTCAAATCATCATTTCACAATAATCAAAATCTTTCTTTCCCACAGTGTATACGTTAAATCATCACGATTAAAAGCCGATTTCAGTAAAAATCATTTGAAAATACACTTGCCAATAGTTTCAACATAACTTTCAAGAAGTTTAGTGTAAAAATGATAAAAATCATAAAACTCCTCTCGGGCAAAAACATATTTCATAACTTTAGAGTGAAAGTGGTAAAATCATAAGTAGCCCCTCAGGCAAAACATGTTTAGAAACTGCCCCTCGGGTGTAACATCACTTAGAATCAGCCCCTCGGGCAACCTCACAGTCACTCATACCTCCCAATCACTCGTCAGCCGGCATTCGGCACTCGCACTCAGTAGGTACCTGCGCTCACTGGGGGTGTGTACAGACTCCGGAGAGGCTCCTTCAGCCCAAGCACTAATATCAAGCCACCTCATGGCATATTATATCCTCACAATCAGGCCCTCGGCCTCACTCAGTCAACAACTCTCAAAAAGCCACTTCGGCTATCTGTAAAATGGGGTACTCGACCCAAAATATCATTTTAAATCTCAAAATAGTGTATATAAGACTAAGTTTCGAAATCAGTTAAACATAACGTGACTGAGTGTAAATCATAAGTCAACACAGTGAGGAAATAGCAGTAAAAGCCCCCAAGGGGTCTAAACAAGTCTGCACAAGGCCTCAAACATGGCTTACAACACAAATATGACAATAGTCTTAAAACACGATTTAACATATGATTTAAAACTAAACATGCAACTAAATAGTTTCCACGGCAACGACCAAGTCCAAATTTACAATTAGTGCACGCCACACACACGTCATCTGGTATGTGCACCACTCCAAAAATAGTGAGAAAATACGAAGTCCGGGATTTCATACCCTCAGGATAAAATTTACAGTCATTACTTACCTCAAACCGGCCCAAATACTAATGTGCGTTGCTCTTGCCTCTCGAATTGGCTCCCGATTGCTCCAAATCTAACTAAAACCAGATTAATATCATCATTCTACAATAAAGGAACAAAGCCCACTCGGAAATTATCAATTTTAACCAAAATTCCCGAAATTGGCCAAACCCGACCCTCGGGCCCACGTCTCGAAATTCTATAAAAATCGCATCATAATAATCCTTATCCTTTCCCGAGTCTATACATGTAAAATGCATCAAAATACGACCACAATTGACCCCTAAATTCCTTAATTATAAGCCTCAATTTCCAAAGCCCTAAACCCCCCAATTTATGCAATTAAATTCCTCTAATTCCAAGCCTAATCCGTCAAATATCAACATAGAATCAAGTTTCTAGTCCAACAAACTTACCCCCACAGAAGACCCTCGAAATACCTCTTCAATTCGCTCCCAAAATGCCTCAGCAAGACAGTTATTTATACTTCCTGCCCAGGGATTTCTGCACCTGCGGCCAAATACTTGCACCTGCGGACCCGCACCTGCGGTCCCAGGTGCGCACCTACGAAAATTTACTTAACTGCAAAATCCCGTACCTGCGATCAAATTTCCGCAGGTGCGGACCCTGCTCCGCATCTGCGGTCTCCCTCCTATCCACCAAAATCCGCATTTGCGGTCTTGTGTCCGCTTCTGCGGGCTCGCACATGCAGTCCTCTATCCGCAGGTTCGTTTACAGCAGCGACTTCAGCTGCAAATTTCCATCTTTAAATCCCCCGATGGCTATCCGAAATCACCCTGAGCCCCTCGGGACCCCAACAAAAAATACCAACAAGTCATAAGTGATCATCAGGACTTAGTCGTACCCTCGAAACACCCAAAATAACATCAAGACACTAAATTCACCTCGGACTCAAGCCTATGAAATTAGAAATTTCCAAATTTCTTCAAAGATGCCGAAACCATCCAAAACACTTCTGATTGACCTGAAAATTTGCACCCACGTCTAAAATGACATTACGAACCTGCTCCAACTTCCAGAATTCCATTCCGACCCCGATAGCCTATTTTCCACTTCCGACCGTAAATCGCCAAAAACTAACTTTCGCCAATTCAAGTCTAATTCTACACCGGGCATCAAAACCATATTTCGAACACACTCTTAAGTCCCAAATCACCTAACGAAGCTATCAGAACAATAAAAGCTACATTCCGAGGTCGTTTACCAATATGTCAACTTCTGCTTGACTTTTCCAACTACTGAACAAAGTTAACAGACTAAGTGTCTCATTTCTCTCCAAATAAATCACTCCGGACCAGAGCCAACCAATCGAACACAACATAATGAAGCTGAACCACATATAATGAAGCAGAAATGGGAGAAACATGGCTATTACTCTCGAAACGACCGGTCGGGTCGTTACATCCTCCCCCACTTAAACACACGTTCGTCCTTGAACGTGCTAACAGTTGTTCTCCACCAGCATCAAACTACCGCGTAACCTCACCATGCACATACCTGGGGGTGATCTCATGCCACCTTATCCCAAATCGGTCTGATAACACACATAACTAAAATTTCACAATTCGATCTGACCCATAAACTTTAGAACCATACTCCCACTTCTAAAATACTTTGCAAGATCAAAATTCCACAACTATAAACTGAATAAGACTAAACACGCTGTATCAAGCCATACCCGTAACCCAAGATGCAATCACATAATATATCGCATGACTCAACACTCATGGCGATAACTCCTAATCACAATAGCTGCTCAAAATAACCCAATACCGGTAAATAACCTCTTATCAAACAAAGAATCGATTTAACACTTTCATAAGGTGCCGATGAGGAAAGGAACACGTAGAAACCTGCGGACCTGCACCTGCGGTCCTAAGTGCACAATCCCGCACCTGTGATCAAATTTCCGCACCTGCTACTCCGCAGGTGCGGCCCCAGATCTGCATCTGCGGTCTCCCTCTTGTCCACCAAAATCCTCATATGTGGTCTTGTATCCGCTTCTGCGGGCTTGCACCTGCGGTCCCCTATCCGTAGGTGCGGTTACACCAGCACCAACAGCTTCAGCTGAAAATTTCCAACTTTAAATCCCTCGATGGCTATCCGAAATCACCCTGAGCCCCTCGGGACCCCAACCAAAAATAAAATCAAGTCATATGTGATCACCCGGACTTAGTCTCACCCTCGGAACACCCAAAATAACATCAAAAAACACTAAATGCACCTTGGATTCAAGCCTATGAATTTAGAAAATTTCAAATTCCGCCAAATATGCTGAAACCATCCAAAATATTTCCGATTGACCTAAAAATTTGCACACGCGTCCAAAATGACATTACGAACCCGATCCAACTTATGAAATTCCATTCCGACCCCGTAGCCTATTTTCCACTGTCGATCGAAAATCGCCAAAAACTAACTTTCGCCAATTCAAGCCTAATTCTACACCGAACATCAAAATTACATTCCGAACACACTTCTAAGTCCCAAATCACCTAACAAAGCTATCAGAACCATAAAATCCACATTCCGAGGTTGTTTACCAATAAGTCAACTTCTGCTTGACTTTTCCAACTGTTGAACCAAGTTAAGAGACTAAGTGTCTCATTTCTCTCAAAAAAATCACTCCGGACCCGAGCCAACCAATCTAAGACAACATAATGAAGCTGAACCACATATAATGAAGCAGAAATAGGGGAAACATGACTATTACTCTCGGAACGACCGACCGGGTGCTTATACTTAGGTTTTTAGCTTATGTTTACACTTTCAAAGTAGTTAGGGAGGTGGGATGCCAAAAGATAGATCACTAAAGAACAAAGGGTTAAAGCTTGTAACATGGTTACCAAAGAAAATGTTTAAAGGCTCAAAATGGGGTTGAGTAGGGAAAATATGCAAGGGTAGGAAATTTAAGGCATAATTACGGTCCAAGGAAGGCCTAGCATCATTTTTCAAACCAAGTTAGTCTACGATTTTACATTGCCGCACATTCGGGAAAGTTCTAGACTACAGATGATGAAAAATAACTCACAATAAATCTAACCACAGATGGCACATAAAAACTCGAGTGGAATACAAATCGAAAATCCAATTGAAACCAATAAGCTGAAAGAAGTCACATATAGCCTAAGAGACTATTTAGTAAATCAAAGAGCCAAAAATTGAGTCTAAAAGTCATGACAATAATATTTACTTTAATAATTTTTCTTTTTCAATGATCAAGAATTCATACGCCGAGGTTTAAATCATGTTGGTACAAACAAGCAACAAATTGGCTGATGGGCACAAACTCTGACTCATACCTAAACTATATCTAAACTATAAAACTTATTCTCTTAAGAAATTCTCCTAGATATCCATCATCGGGAAAATTCGACACAAAAATTTACCAAAAATTACCCGGTTCAAAAAGAAAATTGGCATCCTCGAAAAAAGAACCGCGGTACAAAGAAAACCAATGATATTGCCAACAAAATAAGACATACTAGTTATAAAAAAATCAAGAATCTAATAAACATCAAGTCATTAAAACATACTATATGTAAAAACAAAAGTTCAAGAAGCTAGTAAACATACTAATATAACACATCATATGCATGAAAACAAAATATCAATCTACCATATCCATAGTTATACAAGAATATCAACAGTTATAAAAGAAGCCACCCCGACTAGAAATATTTCAATGTCCTCAATGCAACTAAACCAAATAGAGTAAAATGGTGCAAAGTGTCCCCTAAATACTGCATCAAGTGCTCTCCTCGATGTCGGACTGAGTCTCATCCTCCTCCTCTTCCTCGAACCATTGAACTGGAGCATCATCATCAAGTTCCAGCTTGGTCGATGGGACTAGCTCTTGAGGCTTCATGACTTTCCATAGCCTATTCACACCCTTCCACATGTGGGTGAAGAATTTATCTCTCTTTTTCTCCCTTTTATTCATCATGGTGTGTGTATTTTCCATCTTGGCGTGAGAAGTACTTAAAGTACCGTGCACCATGGCCAAATCAGTGTATGCTTTCTCCAGCTTCTTAAGGTGATCCCCTGCTTCTTCTGATCATCAATATACTTTTGAAATTCTTTCTTTGAAATGCGTACAGAGGGTCCCTTAGAAGTTTCCCAAGTCCCTTTGGAAGGCCAGCTACTAGGTCGCGAATCAGCCACATTTCCTCGGAATGCATAACAAATGGTCCTACTGCAGAAGATGATGGCTGGCTACTCTGGTCGGTCGGTGAAGGAGATCCCAACTTTATATTTTTTCTTTTGACAGGGTCGCCCTCTTTTATTTTCTTCAATGGAGCGTTAGGCTTTCCCCGATCTATCCAGTTGTCTCCTGAATCCTCCGCAACCCCTGCTAGGTGGCACATATCAATGTTAAGATATGGGAACATCGGTGATTGACCATTCTACCTAAGATAATCCATTAATCATTGATGAAAATCTCACCAACATTCAACCGGATATCATTAAAATTGGACGCAATCATTTGAGCTATCATCGTTGGTACATTCCATATATTCCCCGCAGGAAAGATACGACTGCATATATTTGCTTCTGCGGTGAATTCTTTTGGAGACCAATCACTCGCCTGAGGCTTTGTTTTTCTCATGATATGGTTCCATGTCATGGTCCTGCAGGTGATAGATTTGATCCATAGCTCCAGCGCTGAAATCCACCATTTTGTCATGAATCCTATAATTGGATTTCTTAACTCGATGGCTGGAAGATTTGCATAGAATTTAGGAAGACGTTTTAGGACCTTTTCCAGCAATATACCATTTTCCGAGAGAAACTTCTTTGTAATCAACTTAGCATAATACCGTTCCTGGTAGTCTAATGACAAGAACTGGTGTCGGTCATAGTTCTCCTCTACTTCCAAATGATTGTCATGCACAGATTCGTCGAAGTTAGAGCTTATTTTCAGCATACGGTACCTGTAAATAATGTGTTGGAGTGAAAATGTTGAATGTCTACGAATATATTGGAAAATGAGTCAACTATGCCAAAGAAATGATTGTACAGTTGAAACCCAGCCTTAGAATTTTTTTTAGGATTTTCAATTCAGCAGAAGCCTCCTCTCTGATGTCGCAATTGCGAAGGCAATAAGAATCCAAGAGTTCACGATTGCAATCTATTCTTCACAATTGTGAAGGTTGCCATAGATGACTGTTTTCGCTATTGCGACCACCTCTTCGCAAATGCGAAGCTCGCAAATACGAAGAGTCCATTGCAATTGCGATCTCATTTTCCCCAGCCACCTTCTCTCACAGAACAGTCCCAAGCTCCAATATTTTTCAAACAAAAACACACTTCTAGAGAACCCAATCAGTTTTAGGCTCACAAACATGCAATAAACTTAACACACAACCACGAGTTGAAGAAATTTCATTGACTCGGCCAAGAATCCATTCGGGCGTATGATCAAACATATTGAAGGCACAAAACTCATTTCACATTCAAACAAACTATGGATACTCATACTTACCCAATTTTTTAAGCAAAGAAAGAAGCTCACACTCTCAACCAACCTCACCAAGAAATTACAACACAATTTATGATGTTTTTCAAACTATTTTGCATAGAAGAGTGTTTAACCAAAAATTAATATTCTCAGTCAAAGCCTATTTTTAGAAGTACTCTGGTTACTGATAACCAAGAAATTCCGTACTCTCTCAATTATAAGGAAATAAATAAATATAAGGAATGCAAAAGTAATCGATTGTAAGTAAAATAAAGTAATTGTATTCCATAATAATCAGGACGTGTCTTTACAAATTAAAATCTCTTCCTTCATATAGGAATTTACAAATATAACATTTCTTCCCTTTTATGACCGAATCATTATGGACATTAATGACATTAACGAAACGTTATAATTATCCATCATAAATGTTCATGAAGAGTCTGTAACGGTTCTGCTCCTTCTTCCACATTAATCATGAATTTTCCCTCTTTTCTCTCTTGATTCATACTGCCGGTGTCCCTTCACTTAGTAATTTTGGCTCGAGCAACCGTACCCTTTCGTCTCGTGGGTAATTTTCTCATACCTGTTGTGACTCGTGCATTTATTAATGCAACATTCCAGTTGTATTCTTAGTGATACATGTATCTTTCCATGTTATCCACATATAACTCAACATGTAATATTTATTTTCTGTTAATACAAAGAGAAGAATCAATTTGAGCCCTAGTCTTTGAGAGCACAAGGAGAGAAGAAGAAGAAGAGTATGTTTGTAAAGACTCGTAACATTTTATCGCTTTAAAATAATTCCCGAATGAGTCCCTGAGTTGCTATACTGTGGGAATCCTTGAAACAGACCGGAACTGTGTAAAAAGTACCCCGAGACTTAAAGAATATAATTTTTCCAAAAAGTAGGTGTTATGAGACGCACTATGTGATCGCACATCTTGTATGCGGACCGGATAATGGTCGCATACCTAGGCACAGTACTTCCCCATTTGAAGTCAACTATGCGGTCTTGTATGCGATTGCATGACGTGTATGCGGACAGCACAATGGTCGCATACCTGGGCAGTGTGTTTTGAATTTTGGCCCATCTTGAGGGCCATTATACGGTCGATTATGCGGACCGCATTTCAGGAATGCGATCGCATTCTTGACCGCATTCTTATGTCGGGCTTCTATTTTTCTAATTTAAAACCTGACCCCAGTCCATTAAAAACACCTCTCCCCTTCATTTTTAACCATTTTTCTGGGATATTAAAGAGAGGAAAGAGTGGGTTCTAGAGAGAGAAAGTCCCAACTTCATCAAATTGGTCTTCCTTCATCACTCAAGCTTGGAACTAATCAAGAAGAACACAAATTTCTTCACTCCAATAGGTAAGCTTCCACCCCATTAACCCTAAATTTCCAAATCTTGTTAAAATGAAACATGGGTAGGATAGTTCATGAATACGGGGTTAAGAACTTTGCATGCATGCACCCAATCTGCCGAATCTAGTTAAGGAACATAGGTTGGGGTAATCTCTCACTAAAGAAGGGTTATCTAATCTAAAATGAACACCTAGTGTTTGATAGAAAGCTAAAATGAGTTCGAGACATGTTCATGATTCCTAATTCTATGTTTAAATGTGCCGAATTATGAATTAGGTTGAAGGTGCTAGAAGGCCCGGTGATTTGAGATAAAAATTAAGGAAAACTCCCGATTTGAGGTATGTATGGCTAACTTTAACCTCTGTAGAATCCTCTTGTGGGTTCCGGGTATCTGTCATGTGTGCCTTGTTTGGAAATATATGAATTGATTGTTCAGATGTGTTGAGGCGTGAGATTCTATTCTCTAATTTTCCTGGTTGATTGTCATGCTACTGTGCTGTATGAAATTGTGAAAGATGTTTGATGGGTAATGAACGAAAGATTGATAATGTGCTCAAATGTGGGAATGTGTAAAATAGTTGAAATCCATGCATGGAAAGTAATGAAAAAGAGTATTGTGAAACAATGTAACTGAATTGGGCGGTTGTGGAAACACCGTGTTCATGAAATTACTACTTGATGAGAGTTATGGTGCCTTGGGCCCAAATGCATAAATTGTTGATAGGAACTTGTATTCCTTGAAGTGATGATTCTTGTGATGCAATTTTTTGTGGTTGATGTTATGAAATGTGATTGTCAGGTGGGATCGGTTTGCACGCCGCAACACAAAGTAATAATCTGGATAAGGTGTGAGGCAATAAGGGTGTCCGAGGTAATAAGGGTGGCTGAGGTAACAAGAGTGGCCGATGTAATAAGGGTGGCCGAGGTAACAAGGGTGGCCGAGGTAATAAGAGTGGCCGAGGTAATAAGGACGGAATGTGATTGTTATCACCATCAAAATGAAAAATCGGGGAAACTTTTGAATATGAAAATGTTGAAAAAGGGAAAAGAGAGATTTTGAAACATGATGATTTGGTTGTTCTTTTCCACGTGCATTGATTGATTTGTCCTATTACTGTTTCTTACTTGTGTATTTTGATTGTACTTGGGATGAAGTTTGTTCATACATGCTAGTACTATTCCACAATATTAACGTCCCTTTTGCCGGGGGCGCTACATTTTCTTATGTAAATGTAGGTGGTTCTACAACAGGTAATTCAGCCCACCGTCACTAGTGCCTCCTCTCATTTCCGTTAGCTTTTCTGGTGAGCCCCACTTCCTCCCAGGGCCGCGTGACTCATGTCACCTTAATTTGAATTTATGGTGTAGTGTAAGGTATAGCCGGGGCCTTGTCACCGGCAAGTAATATATAAATCTTTTGTACTTGTAGAGGCTCCGTAGACGAAATGAGGGGAAAGTATGTATATGCACTTTGGGTAGTAAGCGTATGGTTTGGAATCGTGGTCCACGTTGTTAATGTTGTATCTATTTTGTAAGTATTTTGTATCATGTGTTAGTAATGATTAAAGTAGACGTGAATTCACGTTGGAAGTTTATGCTTAAGTTATAAATGACTATTTTACTTGAACGATGTATATTGAAATCACGGGGTAACGCGTGGGATAGGAAAGGCAAGTCAGGGTCGCTTGACTGGGGTCACCCGGTTGAGTTCCAGTCGCGTCCCTCGATTTTGGGGCGTGACAAACTTGGTATCAGAGCCTAAGGTTTTAAAAGTTTCATAGGATGTCTCGGAGCCGTGTCTAGTAGAGCCCTTCTTATCGGTCTGTTGTCGACCAGATCTATAATTAGGGGGATACATGGACATTTAGGAAACACCCTTTTCATTATTATTCTATATTGTGCGGTGAAGTGGAAAGTGAAAATGTTCTCGTCTAACTTGTGCTCTTTTCCAAAATTTTTAGTAATGGCACCAAAGAAGAGAGCTCGGCTCCCCTTAGAGTCTGATGCCACCCCAAGTGTGGCTGTGAAATCTGTACCCGATGGTGCGGGTGAGAGCGAGTCCCCGACTTTGAATCCACCTGGCCTTTCTGTTCTAGACCAGAGTGTTCCTATTCCTGTTGCGGAAGAGGGTGCTGCAACCCCTCCCGCTGGTATTTCGGTTCCAGCTTCAGGTCCCGGTACTTCTGATGGGGACCTCAGGCGAGCTATTCATATGTTGACCCAGTTAGTGGACGCTCAGGCCCAAGGATCTCATGCTGCCCCTTCATCCTATAGCGGACATGGAGATTCCACCGGTTTCAGAGTCAACCAGTTTTGGCGGTTGGCCCCTCCAGAGTTCTCAGGTATTGATCAAGAGGCCGATCCGCAGGACTTTCTAGATGAGATGTGCAAGACGCTTCGGGTTATGAAGGCTATAGAGATAGAGGAAGTTGGTTTATCTTCTTACAGGCTGAGGGGAGCAACGTATTCCTGGTTCGAGATATGGGAGAATTCTCGTGGGGAGGAAAGTCCTCCGGCGAGATGGAATGTGTTCGTTGATGCTTTCATGGATCACGTCTTGCCTGCCAAGGCTATGGCCGCCCGTGCTACGGAGTTTGAGGTTGTCAAGTAGGGTAATATGACTGTGTGGGAGTACCACATGGAGTTCGTGAGGTTGTCCAAGTACGCACCTCAATTGGTATCGACTATGGGTGCCAGAGTTCGACGATTTGTTCAGGGCCTCAGTCATTTGGTTGTGAATGAAGCTGCTACAACTGCCTTGCACTCAGAGATGAATTATGGTAAGATAGTGGGATTCGCACAGGCCACGAAGGCTAGAAAATTGAAGATAAGGTCAGAGAGAGAGGGTATCAGCAGGGCCTGGTCAGCGGGCCACTTGGGGAGTTCAGTTGGTGGAGGGAGACCAGTTCAGGGGAGAGGGCCATCAAGGCCATCCAATGTCTTATGCTTAGTCCTCATCCAGTGCATCACCGCCAGTGCACCATTATCATCAGAGCAGTCGTTGGGGACCAGGATCAGACAGTAGGAGACCCCATCAGTCTGGTCGTCCAGGAGGGAGGTTCCATACCGAGCCTTGTTACCTTGATATCCCGGTATGCTACGGGTGTGGGGTAAGAGGTCATATTCAGCGGGATTGCTGTGTGCCTAGTCAGGGCACTGGTAATGGTTTTCTCAGGCGTCCGGTTCTTCAGTCGCCGCATCTTCAGTACGTCCTCCAGCTGCAGCAGGACGTGGTGCAGTTAAAGGTAGAGCTCGTGGTAGAGGTGGACCCAGCCGGTTCTATGCTTTGAGTGGTCGCCAGAGTGCGGAGGCTTCGATGTTGTTACAGGTATTTTGGCTGTTCAAGCCTTTGATTGTTATGCTCTTATTGATCCGGGGTCCTCCTTGTCTTATGTTACCCCATTTATTGCTTCAAGTTTTGGGTATAACCCGAACAACTTCATGAGCCATTCTTTGTGTCGACTCCGGTTGGTGATTCCACTACAGCCGCATGAGTCTATAGTAATTGTGTTGTCACGGTGTGTGGTCGAGATACCACGGCCGATCTTATCGTATTAGGGATGGTAGATTTCGATGTTATCATGAGAATGGATTGGCTTTACTCGTGCTTTGCTTAACTCGGTTGCCGAACAAGAATTATGAGACTGGAGTTTCCTAATGAGTCAGCTATTGAGTGGAAAGGGAATGGTGTGGTGCCAAAGGTTAGGTTTATTTCCTACCTTAAGGCCTCGAATATGATTACAAAGGGGTGTATTTATCATTTGGTCCGAGTTGCGGACACCACTTCAGAAGTGCCTGCCCCCGAGTCCGTCCCGCTCGTGAATGAGTTTCTTGAAGTATTTCCAGGAGAGCTTCCAGGGATTCCGCCAGATAGAGAGATCTATTTTGGGATTGATTTATTTTCAGATACACAACCAATATCTATTCCGCCATACAGAATGGCGTCAGCATAGTTGAGGGAGTTAAAGGAGCAGTTGAAAGACTTATTAGAGAAGGGGTTCATTTGGCCGAGTGTGTCGCCGTGGGGTGCTCTGGTTCTTTTTTTCAGGAAGAAGGATGGGCCTGTTCGGATGTGTATTGATTATCGGCAGCTCAACAAAGTCACTATCAAAAACAAGTATCCATTGCCTTTGATAGATGATTTATTTGACCAATTGCGGGGTGCGAGGTTCTTCTCCAAAATTGATTTACGGTCGGGGTATCACCACTTGAAGATCAGAGAGCAGGATATTCCTAAGACCGCCTTCAAAACTCGTTATGGCCATTTTGAATTTTTGGTAATTTCCTTTGGTCTGACCAATGCTCCAGCGGCTTTCATGGATCTTATGAATCGGGTTTTCAAACTGTTTCTTGACTCCTTCGTGATTGTTTTTATTGATGACATCCTTGTCTACTCGTGAAGTCGGAAGGATCATCTAATCACCTCAGGGTGGTTCTGCAGACTCTTCATCAGCACCAATTATATGATAAGTTTTCAAAATGTGAATTTTGGTTGGAGTCAGTCACATTTTTGGGTCATGTTGTTTCCAGAGAAGGGATTAAGGTTGATCCCCAAAAAATCACAGCGGTAAAGGATTGGCCTAGACCAACGACTCCGATAGAGATTCGCAGTTTCTTGGGTTTAGTCTGGTATTATCGGAGGTTTGTGGAATGGTTCTCTACCCTCGCCTCCCCACTGACTAAATTGACGTAGAAGGCAATTAAGTTCCAATGGTTTGACGCTTGTGAGAGAAGCTTTCAGGAATTGAAATCAAGATTCACTTCATCACCGGTGTTAACTTTGCCAGAAGGCACGGAGGGATTTGTGGTTTATTGCGATGCTTCAAGGGTTGGTTTGGGATGTGTGTTGATGCAACACGGGAAGGTTATATCCTATGCTTCCAGGCAACTCAAGAATCACGAGGAGAATTATCCGACGCATGATTAGAACTCGCGGCAGTTGTGTTTACATTAAAAAAAATCTGGTGGCATTATTTGTATGGGGTCCACGTGGATGTATTCTCAGACCACAAGAGTCTCCAATATTTGTTCAAGAAGAAGGATTTGAATTTAAGGCAGCGGCGATGGTTAGAATTGCTTAAGGATTATGATATGAACAGTTTGTACCATCCGGGAAAAGAAAACGTAGTGGCCGACGCTCTCAGTCGGAAGTCCATGGGTAGTCTGGCTCATTTGGAGGAAGATTAGAGGTTGTTGGCTCAGGAGGTTTGTCAATTGGCTAGTCTGGGGGTCTGTCTCTCGACCTCAGACGAGGGGAAAGTCATGGTGCATAATGGGGCAGAATCGTCGCTTGTAGCGGAAGTCAAGGAGAAGCAGTTTATTGATCCAGCATTGGCGCAGTTAAAGGAGATAGTTTTGAATGACAATATTTCAGCATTTTCACTCGGAAGTCATGATGGTGTTTTGCGGTGCCAAAGAAGGCTGAGTGTTCCTAATATGGATAATCTTTGGCAGAGGGTGATGGCGGAAGCTCACAGTTCCAGGTATACCGTGCACCCAAGTTCCACGAAAATGTATCAAGATCTCCGGGAAATTTATTGGTGGAGCGATATGAAAGAGGTGTGGCAGACTTTGTATCTAAATGTCCGAATTGTAAGTAGGTGAAGGCCGAGCATCAGAGGCCTAGTGGGTTAACTCAGCTTATGGAAATTCCAATATGGAAATGGAAAATGATCAACATGGATTTAGTGGTAGGGCTACCTCGTACTCAGCGTAAGTTCGACTCGATTTGGGTGATAGTGGACCGACTCACGAAATCAGCTCACTTCTTGCCGGTCAAGTTCACCGATACTGCAGAACAGTACGCTCAGTTGTATAACAAGGAAATAGTCAGGCTTTATGGTACTCCAGTTTCTATTATATCAGACCGAGGGGCCCATTTCACAGCTAATTTTTGGAGGAAATTTCAGCAAGGCTTGGGTACTCAGGTAAATCTCAGCACATATTTCCACCCGCAGAATGATGGTCAGGCAGAGCGGACTATTCAGACGCTTGAAATATGTTATGGGCTTGTGTATTGGACTTCAAGGGTAGTTGGGATGATCATTTACCGCTTATCAAATTTTCTTACAATAACATCTTTCACGCTAGTATTCAGATGGCCCCATTTGAGGCATTGTACGGAAGGAGGTGTAGATCTCCGATTGGGTGGTTCGAGGTTGGTGAGGCAGAACTTTTAGGGCTAGATTTTGTGCACCAGGCATTGGAAAAAGTCAAAGTCATTCGGGAGAGGATGCAAACCGCTCAGAGCCGTCAAAAATCTTATGCGGACGTTCATCGAAAAGAATTGGAATTCCAAGTTGATGACTGGGTATTCTTGAAAGTATCTCCCATGAAGGGAGTGATGCGGTTTGGGAAGAAAGGGAAATTGAGCCCAAGGTATGTCGGGCCATATCGGATTGCTCAAAGGATAGGGCAAGTGGCTTATAGGTTGGAATTACCCCCTGAATTGTCGTTAGTGCACCCGATGTTCCACGTGTCCATGTTGAAGAAAGTGGTTAGAGATCCATCAGCCATTGTGCCAGTTGACACTATTGAGGTTAATGAAGAATTATCATATGAAGATGTTCCAGTTGCTATTCTTGATAGACAAGTCCGTAGATTGAGGAACAAAGAAATCGCTTCAGTTAAAGTATTGTGGCGAAGTCCGCACGTTCAGGAGGCTACATGGGAGGCAGAAAATGAGATGAAAGAAAGATATCCCCACTTATTTGAACAACTATAGTAGTGATCGTCAGAACAATCATCTCTAAGAAAATCATATTTTTATGTTCGGTTTTGTGCAGCAGCACCCTATCTTCCCCTAATTACCTTATTGTAGTAAATTTTCCAATGTGTGCTAAAACTCAATTCGCAGTTCTATTTGAGTAGTGTGCAACCCTTGAGGTAAATGAATGTTTTGCGGAACGTATGTGTTGGGAAAATGATTTATAGTAGTGTAGGTTGGTAATTATTAATTGAAATGAATATAGTATATTGAGGTGATTGGGTTGTATGGGACTCATTAAAACGACCAAGTTATGTGCAAAAATGTGAATCATGTGCAAATTTGTGGTATGAGAAGAAAGAACTATGAGTATTTGACAAAATTATTGAGTAACTGCCAATTGTTGAAGTAACAACATTGTGTGTGAGTTATTGGGTGATTTAAAACTGAGCAATGGTGCTTGGAAATGTGTTTCGGGGGCTCTCTGATAGGTAGATAGATCTAATTACAAAAGAAACTTTTGCAAAAATTTTCTGAAATATTGGAGTTAGTGAAAATCTAGATATTTCATGTCATGCTTTCAAAACTAATTGATTTCCAAAACCCTCATTCGAGGACAAATGATTTTTAAGGGGAGGGGGGGGAGGACGTAAAGACCCGTAAGATTTTCTCGCTTTAAAATAATTCCCGAATGAGTCCCCGAGTTGTTTTACTGTGGGAATCTTTGAAACAGACCAGAACTGTGTATAAAGTACCCCGAGACTTAAAGAATATAACTTTTCCAAAAGTAGGTGTTATGAGACGCACTATGCAATCACACATCGTGTATGCGGATCGCATAATGGTCGCATACCTAGGTAGAGTACTGCTCCATTTGAAGTCAACTATGTGGTCCAGTATGCGATCGCATAATGTGTATGCAGACCGCACAATTATCGCATACCTGGGCAGTGTGTTTCGAATTTTGGCCCATCTTGAGGGCCATTATGCGGACCGCATGTCAAGAATGCGATCGCATTTTTGACCGCATTATTGTGTCGGGCTTCTATTTTTCTAATTTTAAAACCCGACACCAGTCCATTAAAAACACCCCTCCCCTTCATTTTTAACCTTTTTTTGGGATATTAGAGAGAGGAAAGAGTGGGTTCTAGAGAGATAAAGTCCTAACTTCATCAAATTGGTCTTCCTTCATCACTCAAGCTTGAAACTAATCAAGTAGAACACAAATTTCTTCACTCCAAGAGGTAATCTTCCACCCCATTAACCCTAAATTTCCAGATCTTGTTAAAATGAAACATGGGTAGGATAGTTCATGAAGACGGGGTTAAGAACCTTGCATGCATGCACCCAATCTGCCGTAATCTAGTTAAGAAAAATAGGTTGGGGTAATCTCTCACTAAATAATGTTTATCTAATCTAAAAAGAACACCTAGTGTTTGATAGAAAGCTCAAATGAGTTCGAGACATGTTCATGATTCCTAATTCTAAGTTTAAATGTGTCGTATTATGAATTAGGTTGAAAGTGCTAGAAGGCCCGGTGATTTGAGATAGAAATTAAGGAGAAATCCCGATTCGAGGTATGTATCGCTAACTTTAACCTTTGACAATCCTCTTGTGGATTCGGGGTATTTGGTATATGTGCCTTGTTTGGAAATATTTGAATTGATTGTTCAGATGTGTTGAGGCTTGAGATTCTATTCTCTGATTTTCCTGGTTGATTGTCATGCTACCGTGCTGTATGAAATTGTGAAAGATGTTTGACGGGTAATGAACGAAAGATTGAAAATTTGCTCAAATGTGGGAATGTGTAAAATAATTGAAAGCCATGCGTGAAAAGTAATGAAAAAGAGTATTGTGAAACAATGTAACTGAATTGGAAGATTGTGGAAACACCGTGTTCATGAAATTACTACTTGATGAGAGTTATGGTGCCTTGGGCCAAAATGCATAAATTGTTGATAGGAACTTGTATTCCTTGAAGTGATGATTCTTGTGATGTAATTTTTTGTGGTTGCTGTTATGAAATGTGATTGTCAGGTGGGATCGGGTTGCACGCTGCAACACAAAGAAATAAGCTTGATAAGGCGTGAGGCAATAAGGGTGGCCGAGGTAATAAGGGTGGACGTGGTAACAAGGGTGGCCGAGGTAATAAGGACGGAATGTGATCATTATCACCATCGAAATTAAAAATCAGGGAAACTCTTGTATATGGAAATGTTGAATTGGGGAAAAGAGAGATTTTGAAACTTGATGATTTGGTTGTTCTTTACCACGTGCATTGATTGATTTGTCCTATTAATGTTTCTTACTTGTTTATTAATTGATTGTACTTGGGATGAAGTTTGTTCATACATACTAGTACTATTCCACAGTACTAACGTCCCTTTTGCAGTGGGCGCTACATTTTCTTATATAAATGTAGGTGGTTCTACAACAGGTAATTCAACCCACCGTCAGTAGTGCCTCCTCTCCTTTCCGTCAGCTGTTCTGGTGAGAACGACTTCCTCCCGGGGCCGGGTGTGACTCATGTCACCTTAATTTGAATTTATGGTGTACTGTAAGTTATAGCCGGGGCCTTGTAGCCGACAAGTAATATATAAATCTTTTGTAATTGTAGAGGCTCCGTAGACCAAATGTGGGGAAAGTATGTATATGCATTTTGGGTAGTAAGCGTACTGTTTGGAATCATGGTCCACGTCGTTAATATTGTATGTATTTTATAAGTATCTGGTATCATGTGTTAGTAATGACAAAAGTAGTAGTGAATTCACGTTGGAAGTTTATTCTTATGTTATAAATGGCTATTTTACTTGAACGATATATATTGAAATCACGGGGTAACGCGTGGGATAGGAAAGGCAAGTCAGGTTCACTTGACTGGGGTCACCCGGTTGAGTACCGGTCGCGTCCCTCGATTTTAAGGCATGAAAATGTTACCAATGATAAAGAGTGAAAACATTAAGGTTTTATACCTGGATGCTTGCAATTAGGAGTTTCAAAGTTGGGAGAGTGAGGAAGATGAAAGTCATTTTGTTTTTTTTAATAGTCCCAAATTTTTCTGCCTTATGTTTAAAATGTAACAAGATTACCAGTTTAAGGCCTCTGATGTCTCATTTGCGACCCCACATTCCCACTTGCAAAATTCAAAAATTCAGCAGAGGTTGCAAATGCAACCCGTTCTTCGGTTTTGTGACTAGTCATATGATCGCAGTTGCGATCGATTTTTCGAAATTTCGAAATCAGAGGCCTGGGCCTTATTGTTCTCGCTTCCCAAATCCCTATTTTTTGTCCCGGACACTTCCAAACTTTCTGAAACTTGGTAGATTGATCAAAAATAATAAATTAAACTATTATAAAGAGAAAACTTTGAAAAACAAAAATAAAAATTTTAAAAATTATATAAAAAGAATCGAAAAAATTTTAAAATGATGGGTTGCCTCCCACCAAGAGTCGCATTTAACGATGTGGCATGAAGCGAATCAACTTTACCACTTTTCTCGCCACTTGGAAGATATGAACCGGACACTTAACTTGGAATCAAGCTTGTGACCACGGG